>QCXZ01000137.1:51106047-51322664 GCA_025024175.1 Rhyzopertha dominica
GCCTGATTGCACTCTGCTTCACTGACGGAGCCCTTGCGTGGACTCTGACGATGTCTTGTGTTGTGCAACCATCTTAGGCAATAAGCTGTGACACGAACTAATTTTGACAAATTTGAATATTTATTAATAAACAATGTATCGTTGTTTTCTTTGACGCATGTATTCAGAAGTACTTGACGTCTTTCCGGTATTTCGGACGAATTGTGAAGCCCGAACTTTTGTAATGGCCATGACGAAATCTCTGATTGCAAAAACGATGGCCCATGAAACCATAACGCATTGCTATTTAGATCGCGAGCTGAAATGCCACGTGTAATTAAATCGGCAGGGTTTGATTTAGTGGGTATATGATGCCAATCGTCAACCCTGGATAAGCTTTGTATCTGGGAAACCCTGTTAGATACGAATGTATTCCAAGTGTTGGGGGCTGACGCTAGCCATTAGGACAACGGATGAATCTGTCCAGTAATACACAGAATTGACATGGACTGTCAACATACTTATATTTTTGACGCCCAAACGTGTTGGCTAATAATGCCGCGTTTAGTTCCAATCGCGGAATAGTCAGTGCTTTTAAAGGGTGCTACACGAGATTTCGAGGTCAATAAACGTGTATGATAAGCACCCGTTGCGGTTTTTGATCTCAAATATGCAACTGCACCATACGCCTTTAAAGACGCATCCGCAAAAATATGTAATTGTATTTCCACCGGTGGATATGGTAAAACGCATCGCGGTATCGAGAAATGTTTAATTTGTTCTAAGTCCATGCATATTTTAAACCAAATAGCCCTTACGTCCGAGGGAACCGGTGTATCCCAATCGATATGTAATGACCATAACTTCTGCATCAATAATTTACCCCTGATCAAAAAAGGCGTTAAGAACCCCAAAGGATCAAAACATTTCGTAATTTTTGATAATATGATACGCTTTGTGACGTGCTGTTCATGATCAATTTTCTCTGCCTTGTACCTGAAATCATCGGAATTACAATGCCACAACAAACCTAATGTTTTCGTCACGCCGTGTTCATCTACCCCTACTACGGCAGATGAGGCACATGCATCATTGTTAGGCAATAATTCTGGATGATTTGATGCCCATTTCCGCAATTCGAAACCGGCGCTGCTTAATACTGATGTTAAACTACTTTGAAGCTTTTTCGCGCTTTCCAAGGAACTTGACCCGTATAACATATCATCGACGTAAAAACCTTTTTGAATTGCCATTTTAACTTCAGGTTGTGAATCTGATTCGCATTGCGCTAACTGATGTAGGCATCTGATTGCCAGAAAACTGGAAGAAGCTAACCCGAACGAGACGCGTTTTAATCTGAATATTTTAACAGGTTCAGAATCATGATAGCGCCATAGAACTCTTTGAAAATCCGTATGGGATTTTATTAACTTGATTTGCATGTACATTTTTGATAGATCCGCCGAAAATGCATATTGAAATGTCCTAAAACGGATTAGAATAGAAAATAAGTCATCCTGAATGACTGGACCTACTAGTAAATTGTCGTTTAAACTTAATCCGTTTGATGTCGGGTTCGATCCGTTTACAACTATGCGAACCTTTGTTGTTATGCTATCTTCTTTTACGACTGGACGGTGTGGTAAATAGCAGGCAATAGGATTGTTCACTTCATGCGACGGCACGGGCTCTAAATATCCCAAATGCAGGTAGTCCTGAATTATTTCGGAATACTGTTTCTTTAGAGGTTTATCTTTTGCAAGTTTGTTCTCGAGTTTATAAAACTGTTGCAATGCGGAATTGTATGACTGACCCAAATTTATTTCATTGTTTTTGAAAGGCAATTCCACTACAAATCGACCATCTGAAGGATCACGCGAATGAGTATTTCGAAAATGATTCTCGCAATATGAAACTTCTGAATCCGCCTTTTGTATTAAAATGTCTTCTTGATTCCAAAAACGCTCGATTGAATCCTCGAGATTCATACTGTTCGTGTTTAGAAAATGGCATTGTTGTGTGGCCGCGAAATATCGTTCGTTGTATACCGCGCCGGAGACGATGTACCCAAGAACCGTATCATGCAAATATAAATTATGGTTAGGGATTTTGACATGATTACGCATTAAAAGTTGATAAAAATGCTCCACGCCAATTAATAATTCAACCGGGCGAGCTACGTTGTAATTGGGATCTGCCAATTTTACGCCTTGCGGTATAATTATGTTTTTTGTGTTAAATGATATACTGGGTACATTGTCTGTGATGCTTGGTAGAACCACGCAAGCGATCCTTTTGGCAAAATCTGACGTACGGGACTTTATAAAAATGTTAGTCGACCGCGTTGAATTGCTGCAAGATTGACCTATGCCTGTGATAGATACGGAAGAGCGTCTAGTTTCTAAACCCAAACTGTCACACAATGATTCCTTTATAATGTTTAATTGTGAACCCTGATCTAACAAGCAGCGCACCTCGCGTGGATTTCCATATCGATCATTGACAAGAACAACAGCTGTCGACAATAATACTTGAGATGTATTTGAACATAAATTTGAAACTGCTGTGGTTTCATTGTTTATGCCACTGGTGCTGGGTTGCTCAGCTGGTACTTGATCTCGAGCCGCTGGTGCATGCTCGTGCAATAATGAATTGTGTGATTCACCACAATATTTGCATTTGGCCGAATGGCAGGTAGAACATTGTGTCCCTGCTTTAAGCAATTTAGACATAGTTTTAGTAGGGCGACCCGTTGAGCCCTATTTGATGCACTTAATTTCAAGAAATCCGCGCATAAATTTATTTTATGTGCTCGTTTGCAATTGGCACATTCGATCTTATTAGTTGCTAAAAGTGATGCACGTAGTTTATTATTAGACTTATTACGAAGCTGAGAATTAGAAATGGTGCGAGCCTTCTGAGATGAAAGTTTATCAGCGGGTTTTAGAATTTCTGAAACTCGCGAACGCTTCTCGAGGAAGCTAAGTAAATCGTGAATTTTGGGTACCTCTGAATCTAATGTAGCCTCCCATGCGCGCCTCGCTTCGGTATCCAGCTTGGATGTAATAATACCGCATAAAATAGCGTCCCAGGTATCCGTTTTAATTCCCAAAACTTCCAAAGCCGCTAAGTTGCTATTGAAATCATCAATGAATTGACGTAGCGTGATTTTAGCACCCTCATTTAAATTTTGAGCATTTATTATGGCCATAACGTGATCTTGCACGATCAACCGCGTATTTTGATAACGCTTTATAAGGGTTTGTATAGCTATGTTATAATTCGCGTCTGACACAGGCAAAACCTCTATTGCTGCTAAAGCTTCACCTTTTAGGCATGACTTTAGATAATGCATTTTTTGAACGTTATCCAAATGAGCATTGTCATCAATCAAAGATTTGTAGGTGTTGTAAAAAGGCACCCATTTTGTATAAGAACCTGAAAAGCTAGGCAATTCTAAGGTAGGCAATTTAACATTGACAGAATTCGAAACAGAATGATTGCTTACAGGAGAATTTGATCTTGACTGTGCTGTATTGTTATGATTTTTGATAGCTACTGCAATGGTGGCTACCGCGTCGTGATACTGCGTCTCAAATCTATCAAATTCGTCTGAATCTATTTCATTTTCGTCAATGTACTCAATTTGTGTCTGAATCTCCGTGAACTGCTTTAAAATGTCTGGCAATAACATTTTTCGCGATTCTAGCTGTTCTATAACAATATTTTGTTGATCTAATTTGTTCAAGTAATTGGATATTCTTGTCAAACTGGCTTTAATGCTAGAGCGGCGTTTTTTAAGCGCTTCTAAATCTGACATGATGAATGTTATTCTGACACAACTAATTGAGAAATAATGCTCACGCTATTGAATCGCACGACGACAATAAACAGGAATGGATAAATGGGACTAACCTGTATCTTGCTTGCAAGTTCTGGTGTTGACGATGTCCTGCTTGATGGGATTCGTCGATTGCTTTGATTGGCATGTGCTGCCTAAATTTCACCTGGATTTCAGCTGAATTCTGTCTTCCTACTGCCTGCGGTTGCTGAGCGCTGAACGGGGGTGGAATTGCTCTTCGAATTTAGCTGGATAACACGGATTCTGTCTTCCGACTGCCTGCAGTGTCTGGATGATGCACCGGGGTGGAATTGCACTTCGAATCCGCGTATGTGTATATGTGTGATTGTTATTACTGTTATGTACGCGAACTTATCCCGCTCGAAGGACCAAAAAATGTAACAAACCGAAAAAAATCTGAACACTGATGAATTGCAGCTTTCGCGTTACATTCGCATGAAAAATGCCGGTTTACTAGAACGCATTTATTAACTAACTATATCACACATATTTACACTTATTTTGGTGAAATAAATGAAAGGTTGTTCTCAGCGGTGTGAAACGTTCTGTTGCTGGAACTGAACTCTCCTACTTACAATTTCTGACTACCTAACTTGTTACAAAATACATCCCCAAAACACAGATGTTGGGGCAGGGGAACAAAGGTACAGATAGGGTGTAATAAAAATACACGCCGACACCTCAAAGAGCGCCGACAGAACAAGGGTACCGACAATTGTTCTCGCACTTAGTCATAAAAATACTGCATCGGGGTAAAACCCATAAACGGCGCGCACAAATATCATGACATTAGCAATATTTGCCTCGCCTATTATTGCCCAAGAATATAAAAACTTATTATATATATATATATATATATAGAGAATTGAAAGCATATGGAGATACTAATAATTATTCATGTATACAGGGTGATCAGTTAAGGCTGGACAGCGGCTGTATCTTGGAAATTATTCGTGTTAGAATCTTGTGGTAATTTTTTTTATACAAATGTGGCCAGTCAGATTTCATTTAAAATGCCAAATCAAAAAATCGTTTTTTTCTCTAAAAAGTAGTAATACAATGTTGGTTAAAATAAATTCATTATAATCTATATTTATTGCTTAATAAATTTTGTTTGAACATTTCTTTTCTTGCTATGACAGCAGGAGGGATAAGAGTTTCAAATTTTCAAAATGGCATAACTCCAATATGGTTTAACCGAACTTAACGAATGATAGCTTTTTTATGGTTTTTAATAAAATCATAAGTAATTTGTAATTTATTGCAACCGTTTGACAATGGGAGACGTTAATTATAATATTTGAACATTACACACGCAGAAAGATCTACTTATGGCAATATTTGGGTGATTATATTTAAAAGAACAAAAAATAATCATACTTCCACTTTCAGAACATGGACCAGTTTTTAATTTTTGAAAAATAATCAATAAAACTTATTGAAATATACTTTTTATATATACAGTGAAAGCTAATTACTGCCTGAATGCAGTTTTTATGAACATAGATGATAGTTTTAATATGTTAACAGGCATAACAAGAAATGAAAAAGTATTGCCAGCCTTGCCTGGTGGCAATATTTGTTTTTATTTTTTTATTTCTTCTTATGCCTGTTAACCCATTAAAAATATCATCTATGTTCATATTTTACTTCCACATCCAACGGATGGGAAGTGTTGTATCGCGAAAAATATTTTCAAAAATTTTTATTTGCTCATTCGTTTTAAAATGGTCGAAAACGCAAAAAAACAAAATTTGAGCAAAAAAATTTCTTGTCTGTGTGTCTGTGGTATTGTTTGTGGACACGATAACTTTCGAAAGACTTAATATATGAACTTGAAATTTGGCAAACGTATAAATCTCAACTACCCAAAGCGACCTATTGTTTGTGGAGTAAGTAGGGTATCGGGAAGGGGGCAAAATTGGGGAATAACTACCCTTTTTGCAATTTCTTTTAATTTTTTTTTGTTTTAGTATATGATTAGTAGTATAACTGCGAGTATTATTAGCTCTTATAAATTTTCGGTGCAGCAAACTATTTACAAGATACTAGCAAAAAAACGTCACTTAAAGAAAACTGTTTTTCCTAAATATCTCCGAATATATTTAATATATTCAAAAAATGAAAATGCCATGAGATAGGAAATAAAATTTCTCACAAAAAGTGACTAGAAAATTTATCCAAAATTTTGACATTTTCCAAATATTTCCAAAAAACCTATTTTGGACCCTGCTCGTACATTTTTTAAAATTTTGGTATTATATAGAAAATCAAATTTCTGATCAGAAAGCGCTCTTGTATTTTTTTTTTGTTAAGTTAATAATTTTCGAGTTATTTGGAAAAAACAGATTTTAAAAATATATATATTTTTGTTAATGTCACGAGGACTGTTTGTCTTAGAAAAAAATGTGTAGGGGAAAAATGCTCAAAACCTGATTACTAATCGTATAGTATAAGTAATAAAAACGTAAATGTCATTTTGACAATTGGATGTGGAAGTATTGATTCAATTTGCAGCGGTTTTTTATATATAAAATAGCTATAAAAAGATAATTTACAACAAGAACTGCTACATTTTTGGATAAGCAGATGCGAGATAAATTTCATTATGTAAAAACAAGCAACAAAAAACTAATTTGTACGTTATATCTTGGAAAATATTACTTAATTTAAGAAAAAATTTCGAATACTGAAAAAAATCATTTTAAAAGTATTGAAACAGTCGAACAACTATGTAAAAATTCTTTGTATATGAAAAACCAAGCGATTTAGATAAGTTAAGTTTGCGCCACAGAACTATAATGCTCGAAAATGATATCGGAACAGAAACTAACCTACATTAGCTTTCCTCTATTTCTTACCGTTTAACCTGTATCTACAGTTCCAACTAAGATGATCCACCTTGTAATTAACATTATGTAGTAGACAAAAAGCTTTATAGGGATTCAATTATCTGATTACGAAATAGTAAATGGTAGCGACATCGTGTGGTTGGGGACGAAATAATATTTACCTTATCGCTGAGATAGTGGTTTCTGGCTAAGTTATGTTTACAATTCGATGAGAAGCGATTAAGAAATATATTTAGTTCCATAAAATAAGTTTTGATAAATACAAATGAAGATTTCTGCAGAAAGGATACAAAAACTAATAAATATCCGTAATCCGTAGTTGATAAATTCTTTTTCAAGCACAATACCTTAGACACGGCAACAGTTAAAAAAATAAAAAAAAAGACAAACTTACTTTAAACAGCCAATACTGGTCACTAAGATGTCTTAATAATTTAAAATCAAGCCTTACCAAACCGAAACTGGCAAGATTAAAATTTATGCAAATATCTTAAGAACAACTGTGTTTCCCCTTATACAAGTAGGAAACTAACTAAAACATTCCTTATTTAACAGACACTGTAGCTCTTGTAGTTTCAGAGAAAGCAATGGTGAGCGCGAAATATGGCACAATGGACAAGTATACATAAGTATCTAAATTACCTTTAGTACCTACTTGTAAAAAGTATCTGATAAAACGGATGAAATATACACGTTTTGAGATCATGTTACAGTTGGATACTTTGAAATAAAAAAAAAACAATGTGGCAACGTGTACATTATTATACGGTACAAAAAGGGTATAGTTGGTACGTACGTCGCACAGTAACTCTACTACTTACTTTCATAATCCTTATTTAGCTTCTACAACACATCTGCAAATATTTTATCGCTTCGATAACAAATTTATGGAGGATTAACCTAAAGCACTCATGTAGCATTAGCCACTTCTGTAAATGTTAAACAGAAAACTATCTTGAGTCGGTATCATTTTCTTTTTTAATTTTAACATAAAAAATTTGAAAAAATATATATTTATGCAACACTTTTTCTGAAGAACATACATACCAAAGTAAATATCCCTAAAGGTCTGTATCTGTGCGGCGTATCTCTATCAACTGTTGCTTAAAAGTACCTGAGCTGTAAAATGTAAAAAAAAAACAATGCGCAAGTTACTGATTGTATTCTTATCTTGTATTTTTATTAGTATCCGGTTGTTTGCAGATTCAGTTATATGCGACCTCTTATGTGGTAAAGGTACGAACGATGAAGTCTCGACTTAAGATGTACCTGGGTGCAATACTCTTATGTGTCCTACTTGTGTACTACTACCAATTCAATCTGAGTTCTAACGTTAAGAGAAGCAAAAAAGGGACAGATGTTAAAAGATCTGTAGAAGAATACAACGACACGAAATACATTCTATTCTGGTCAAGAGGATTTCGTGGGAAAGCAATCAATTTTGTAGCCGACGGATATGAGCTGTTCAAACATTGCACGTACCAGAACTGCTTCACAACATACGATAAAGGATTGTTGCCCTCAGTGGCAGACTACGATGCCATCGTATTTCACACACCTATAGAAAGAGGTAGAACACCAGAGCCTATACCTAGTGAAAGAAGTCCTCGCCAGAGATATATTTTCTACAACAGAGAAAGTCCAGTGCACTTTCTCGAAGACAGATCTCAGTATCTTATTGACAATTTCTACAACTGGACGATGACATACCGAACAGATTCCGATTTACCAAGAACATACGGGCACTTTGCAAAGAACTCCTCTTTAGGCTACGTCATGCCAACAGAATCTTTCGTTGAGAAGAAAACAAGGATGGTGGCTTGGTTCGTATCCAACTGCAAGAGTAAGAATAAACGCGAGGAAGTGGCTAGAGTGCTTAGTAAATACGTTGGTGTCGATATTTACGGAAGATGCGGAAATCTAACATGCCCCAAAACGGCGGATTGTTACAGTATGGTTGAAACGAAATACAAATTTTACTTAGCCTTTGAAAATTCCCATTGCAACGATTACGTCACCGAAAAGTTATTCACTCTACTCAAATATAACATTATTCCTATTGTGTATGGAGGGGTTAATTATACAGAGAAAGCTCCACCCCATTCAGTAATAAATGTGGAAGATTTCGCCAACATTAAAAGTTTGGCAAACTACTTAATAGAATTGTCTAATAATCCTAAAAAGTATTTGGAATATTTTGAGTGGAAAAAATACTACCAAATCTTTAATTATGATGGGACAACGGAATGCAGGCTATGTAAAAAGTTAAATCAGGATCTGCCGCCTAAAACCTACCCGAATATTGTGCAGTGGTTTTGGGGAACAAATTACTCTGAGTGTAGATCTTTCGACAAAACGATCATATCGTAGGTATCTCAATAGGATTGAACATGAAACATAAACAGTGAAGAATGTGGCGTTCTCGTTAGTTAAGTTTAAGTCATTTTGTATCTTACACTGTATGGTTAAGATTTACAGATATCACACGTGTATGATAATTATGTGGACAGTAGCTCGTCTAAAACCGTGTTTGTTACACGTGTGAAGTGTCCATGTGTACTTACGATAAGTTGTTTCCTTTATCAGTACAAAAATACTTGTAAATTTGAGTCAACTACCTACTGTACAACATAATCGGAGCACTTTATACTATCAAAATCTTTCAATGACTGGATCGCATCCATGCTTTGGATAACGGACTACAACGATCAAGTTTCATGGTAATTAGAATTCCATAAAGGAAAACATGACATCAATTTTTAATTTGCGCCATTAGAGTACGATGACCTGTGATATTTATGTGTGACATGAAGATTTTAGGACAAAATTATGTGAATTTAGTAAATGATTGCATTTTATCTAGATATACAGTGCATTTTATAATCGTCATATTTATTTACTTATAAAAATAAAATATTTTCAATAAAATTAAATGTGTTTTCTGGCACATTTACACATTCATTAATTGAAGACAAGAAATTAAAAAATTTAAATACTAATCTTATTCAGTGATATTCCGTTAGTATTTTTGACGCAGGGTATAGGAAATTTGAGCCGTCCTGAAACAGAAATACTGAAATATTTTCCACTGATAAGAATATACTATTAGCAACTTTTCCTACTTATTCGGTTTAAAAATGTTGAAAATTTTATTAGGTATTCCGAAGGGGATCTACACGTACAATCTATTTACCTAACCAGACTTTAAATGCAATTGACAATAATTGTGCAAAGACAAATAATGTATGTTATTGTAGTCTGTGGTTTATTCAAAGAGCTTTTTTACTGATTTAAAATTACAGATTTGATAGCCTTTTTTATAAAAAAAACTATAAATTAATGCTTAATATAGGTATATTTTTCGGAAAGGTACACAATTAACAATATTACTATTCTACTCTTATGTTTATATGTTGAAAATAATTTAATAATAATTTACGAGAATTCTGAAAAGTACATTATTTGTTGTACAGAGAATAACTTTTTTAATATCGCTAAAGACATCAACTCGGTCTAAAGCGTATCAGTTATCATAAGACCACATGAAAACACTACGAACAATAGCGCAAAATAAAGTCTTAAATATTAAAGTACCTACAAAGCATCCCATTTATGTTAAGTTTGAGTGTATAGCTGGGAAACTCGAAAATCCAATGTCTGAGCTTTAACAAAAATGGTAAGTTCAAGTCAGGACATTCACAGGAGATAAGAGGTTTTGCCACTGGTAATTGGTGTGCCAATGGCCGATATAGGACTTTGTCAGACGAGAAATTAGTGTACAAATAGTTTAACCCAACCCAAAACATGGATTCCGCAGCAATATGTGGCAATGTGCATCGATAACATAATAAATCATGCATAAATCTTATATAACGTTGTTCAGACAACTCTGAAAATCAAACACTTGAAACGTTATAACTTATGTAACTAAATACTCCAAAGTTWTATACCATTTATACAAAAATTACACTACAATTTATTACATGCAGTTAGCAAAGAACTAATTTCTAAGATTGAATTTTGATTGTAAATACGGGTATGCTAATACGTGATCAAGCAAGAAAAAGACGTTTAAAAAACCGTTTGTGCGAAAAAGCTATCCAGTATAATGCAAGAGGGCAGGTCAGGTCAGGACATCCCAAAAAGGTCCATTTAAAGGATTTTACAGGCGATACCTATAAATTTGGAATTTGGATCAACATCCGCTTGCTCATAATTTTATAACAGATTCATTTTGTAATGTTTATGACCTATGGCATGCTCAGGTTATTTGAGTGCTACTCGAATGATTATACCACAATTTTCTACCATCGATAAAAAAGCACTTCAATATTTTGTCGTCAACGCACACTTAAAAGCCGTAGGTATGCCTCTTTACTTTAAAATATCACTGCACAGATTTTTTACCAACATCGCACTAAAGCCCACGCAAACTGCGACATTTTTTATGTATATATACGCTATATCAAACTTTAATTTGAAAATTACTTATTAAATAAAAGCGACGTTATTTGATTACGTAAAATACATATTTCCAAATCTTAAACTTTGCCGATATTCAAAATGTTGCAAGAGAAAGAAAATGTTTTCTTTTTTTACTGATGTTCCTGGAAATAATATCCTGATCCACCTGCTTGTTATAAAAACATATTGACACTGCTCCTGAATGATACGGTATCGGAGTAAACGCATATTCTATCATATCATCTCCATCAGTATACAGCTATACAGGAAGGTATACACAACTCAGATTATTAACATCGACATAGCAGCCTGCCTAAAAGAAATGTGTTGTTCAAACTCCTGCTTCTATAAGAACACCGCAGTTTTACTTTTTATTACACAAAAAGTTACGTGTATCATTTGAGCACTTTCTATTTCTATTTTTCTAAGCAAAATAGAATTCTTATTCAAAACAAAATTAAGAATACTTCATTAATTTTTATTACCAAATATGTAGCATTTTTTCGAAAATGTTAATGTTACAAGAATTTATATGTATCCCATTTTTTTACGTTACCTGAATTTATCTGACAAAAAACATTGTGTACTTACATAATTTACTTCGTATTTAAAAATATGAACGGCAAAATACGTGTCTCTCAAATTTAACGTAACGTAAACTTATCTATCACACAAAACATTGTGTACATAATTTATTTCCGAGTTTATTTCGTATTTCAAAGTATATTGCGCAAAATTATTTGTTTTCCAATTTTGCCGTTACTACAACTGCAAAATGCAAGTACACCTTTTGTATGAAAATGAGTATCAAACTTAATATATCACTACAAAATTAGTGAGTGGCCTACATTTACTTGAAAGGTGACGAAAGTATATGGTTACCTACTATAAGCTATTTCCATCGAGCTCAATATACCTGACGGCTGAGATTCATATTATTAAATATTAAAACAAGTGTGACCAAAGAAAAAAAAAGAAAAAATTTAAGATATTCTTGAGATTTTAAAATCATTTTATACTAATAACACTTTCCTTTATTATTTATTGGCTTTACCTATTACTGCTACAGAAGATGTGTACGAATATACATAAAGCGTTTCTATCGTCACGAGGACAATCTATTATTTCTACAATGTCTGTCAGTTGTATAAGAAAATAACCATTCTTAATGTTTGCCCACTGCGTGATCTAGAACAAATATATAGCTAAGGTGGTTTTAACACAGAATAAACTTAATTTTTAATTATACTAATAGAGCTCCGATAGCTTATCGCATAGAAAGTTATCTTATCAGTAAAACAACTTTGGCAAAATAATTACTCTGGCTTAGAACAACTGTTCAAAATTCAAGTATTCCTCGTTCAGCGATGTCTAATCAATGAGTCTTGCGTTCATGTTTTGAGGTTTACAAAAATTTCTAAGAAATATACAGAAAATTCAGATATAACAATTTAGTAGGCGTGAAAAGTTTTAGAAATACATCTTTATACTATTTTTGGTATCATTTATTTGTAATAATGAAAAATAGCTAAAGATGTGTTAACATCTGATAACAAAAATATTTTTGCTTTAAACAAATGCGTCCTGTTCTGCAACCATCGGCAAAGTTTCAATACTCCTATTCAACATAAAGTTGCTGTAAGACAAAACAGCCTTAGCACAAAACGTGATACTAGATTATAACCTTCTTTAATTCAAAAAAGGAAAACAATACACTGTGATATTTCTTAAAGATAAAAAATCCAACACTTAACTTTTCTATCGGCGTTGTCGATTATAATGGTAAGTCAGTCCTGTGCAGTCAAAGTTTAAAGTTTTCAAGCTGAATTAACTAAAAGTAAGTAGATCCAACGCAAACAGCAAACATAGTAAATGCTAAAGTTTTAATTCGTTGAATTGTTTTTAACGAACTACTGTAAACGTACGAAAGCTTCAAACATTAAGCCGATGATTAAGCCTTATCGTCTGACGTTTGTAGTTATTAAATCTGTAAACAGTACATTCCTAGTCACTATTCAATACACGAATGATCCTCTATTGCTTAAGCTTAAAACTAAAAAGGAAATGATGAAGAAACGTCCGCTTTATGTTTTACAACGAACAATTGCAGTTCTGCAGGCTTATTTTATTTGCACATTCCCAGAATAATATAAACATTAAATTCACAGAACAAAACACATGAAGAGAACGAAATTAATTTATTTATTTACACAATCTCCTGTATGAAGTGCGTAAAAAAAGGTTCATGTTTTGCCTCTCCAGCAACGTAACTTTGTTATAATCGGCAAAGGCGATTCTACGATTGTGTTCTTTTTTCTTAATTTTGGAAAAGATAATAGTCACTGGAAAATTAAGGGCTGTGCAAAAATTTTAAATCCACCATTGTGAATGGCAGTCATTGAAACACGGCTTCTATGAGTCGTTTCCAGTATAAATTCCTCGTGTCTCTGTTATTGGCTGTTCATTGGCTGTCAATCAACAGTTAAATTATTATATTTTTTTTTTGGTAACTGTGAATGTGCAAAGTCATACAATATTTTTGTTATATCTTTATAAATTTCTTGGTGTAATGAGCCCTGCTCATATGGTACTTTATCATAGCTCTTGATTTTCATTTGTCTTTCAATGCCAGCTGTGCTATTAGGGACAGTAATAAATGAATTGTTCTCGTAATATTTTCGACTTATACAGGGTGTCCCAAAATTAGCCTGCCAAACTTTAGTAGTAGATTTTATGCTTAAATATAAAAAGAAATTTAAAAAAACATATATCGAGAAATGCTTTCTAAGGGAGCTGGCATCCTTTAAAGGTCCATCCCTTAAGGGGGTTATTATTAAGTATCCCCGAAACTAATGACAGTAAAAACAGCGAAATTTTGGAAATCCATTAATTATTTTCAAATTCAAATAATTTGTTCGGAGGTGCGATAAATAGGTGGGGGTAAAAAATACCCAAACCTTTTTGCAGATGCATATTTTAGAGTTTTGATGAATAATTATGAAAATCTATTATTTGACTCATAAAAAATGTCTTGTTTTAAGTCAATAGGACACAAACCGTTTTCGAGTAAAACCGATTCAAAAATTGTATAACACATCTGAAGTACAAAAACAAAACTCCAAATCAAGTTGACCTGCAATTACCGTGAGTTAGCTGTTGTTATTGACCATTGCCAATGACAACAGTACGTTTTCACAATAAAAACTGCTCGTTTCTGCAATTTACTCATGAACATGATAAGCTTATTGGCCCTGTTGTGTTACCAAACCGCATTGATGCGCAAGAGTACTTGCATTTTCTACAAAATAATTTAGTTAAGGTACTGGAAGATGTTCCCCTTAATTTAAGGGAAAACATACATTTTCAAAATGACGGAGCACCGGCTCATTATGGGCGAAATGTTAGGGATTGGCTAGATCAAACATTTCCTAGCAGATGGATAGGTCGCGGTGGTTCTATTTCGTGCCCACCCCGGTCACCGGATCTCAATCCATTGGATTACTATTTATGAGGAGTATGAAATCTCTCGTGTATGCGACTGAAATAAATACACGTGAAGAATTAATTAAACGGATAGAGTTGGCCACCAATGAAATGAGGCAAACATTTTCAAATATTAAGAGCCTCATGTGCTTTTAGCCGTAAAGCTAGACTTTGCAAACAAGAAAATGGAAAATAATTGAACATTTTTTTTAATGAACCATCTTTACACCGTGACCTATGTTTTTATTTTGTTTACTTAATTAGTATTACGTTATTGTTATATTGGTCTTATTTTGATAATAATCTTAATGTTCTTGTTTATATGTTGTGTTAGTTGTACTGCATTTTTTTCTTTTTTGTTGTGACATAAAAATCCCTCAAATGTGTAGTACAATCATTTTCTATCGAATATAAAAGATTTTTTTCGGTTGTGTTCCTTTATCGGTTTGCCTTGTCCACTATCTCGTTAGAAACTACCATGGTCACTCAAGTTTCGATGAATATCAATAAATGTTTGGCGTGCTTTGCCGTTTACCGTTGCAGTATCCATACACAAAATGCACATCTGCAAGCTTCCGATTTGTAAATGTTGGCATTTTGGAAAAATTGCTCAAAAGTATATTGCAGAAACGAGCAGTTTTTATTGTGAAGACGTACTGTTGTCATTGGCAACTTGATTTGGAGTAAATTTGTTATCTGTACTTCAGATGTGTAATACAATTTTTGAATCGATTTTACTCGAAAACGGTTTGTCCTATTGACTTTTAATAAGACGACATTTTGTATGCATAAAATATCAGATTTTCATAATTCTTCATCAAAACTCTAAAAAAATGCATCTGCAAAAAAGTTGGTGTATTTTTACTCCTACTGTTAAATGTCAATTTTTGTATCTGCGTTATTATTAAAATAAAAGGTGTTTTTGTACGTTTATTAATTTCTTGCTATGTTTAGAATCGCTGTTAATAAGATAAAAACTAAAATCGAAGCGAATGCGTATGCGTGCGATTAACTGTTTTGGCGAGAAATATCAGCGTCGCGAGGAGATGCAAAAGTAGGCAATGAGTATTGATGTGTCATTTTTTTGACAGAGAGAAATGTTCTTGATTTTGGCTCGGTGAGAGCAAGGTCTTTGGCCATGATGTGCCTCAGGCAGTGAGAGTAAGGTCTTTGGCCATGATGTGCCTCAGGCAGTGAGAGTAAGGTCTTTGGCCATGATGTGCCTCAGGCAGTGAGAGTAAAGTCTTTGGCCATGTGCCTCAGGCAGTGAGAGTAAGGTCTTTGGCCATGATGTGCCTCAGGCAGTTTTAAACCCCTAGCGCAGAGTGCCCGGTTAACAGCCGTAGTTCCTTCGAGTGGGTGACTTGCATTCCGGGGGGTAATGCGGGCTACTCGAATGACATAGTTCTGGTGGAGAGGGTAGCCTTATTAGGTGCCCCCGATCCGGGCTATTGGAATGCGACCCTATAGGCCTTAGGGTGAGCGTTCGGGGAAGCCTCTACTATTTCAGGTTGACACTAGCTAGTTGCTGAAGAGAGAAAACTAACAAGGTATTCATAACCACCATTGACTAATGATGTAATCTCAGGGATGAAGCCATAGACAGGACAAGGATGAGGCCCTGGGGTGAAAACCCCTCTGTGAGTCTTAAATGTATCTGTTTGAGTTTAACGGATGAGTAACTTATGTTTTGTTTTTGCATCTCCCGCGCATATGTGAAACCGCCTTGTCTATCCACCGGAGTGACCGCATTGTTATGACCCACGGATGAAGGCGGCGATAATGTAAGTTTTTATTGGATATTCCCGCATTAGTTTTTCTATGTTTTTCATTCAGGTGTGGGGTCAAACAATCGGTTCACAGATTCGGTGAGATGAATTCAAAAAGTTTAAGCACGTTTTATCGCAGCGCAGTGGTTTGACAAATTATAGTTTGTCGTAATTATAATTGGTGGTCAAACAATCGGGTCACTGATTCGGTGAGATGAATTCAAAAAGTTTAAGCACGTTTTATCGCAGCGCAGTGGTTTGATAAATTATCGTTTGTCGTAATTATAAGTGGCGTTTAGGCAGCGGCTGACAGTTTTTGTGCAAAAGACGTTTATTCAGCAAAGCTCTTGGCCTTAACAGGATCTCTTTTGTTTCGGCGTGATTATTGGTAGATCTAATATCTCTATCATACATGTTTTGCATATTCTTCATGTTCATGTAAATATGGGTACCCATCATCATCATCAACATCATCATCATTTTCCTTCATTTCTTGATGTTTAATTACATCCTATGATAACATCATACAGGCAGTTGCCCAATCGTGTAATTATCAAGCCCCGAAGCGCTGTTGACCTTTCTGAAATCTTGCGATGAGAATCAACCAAGTACATTTCTTATTTTCTAATTAAAGATAAGGTAATGCACAGCGAGTAGACGTGATCCAGCGATGCTCCGGTTATTTGTGTTCAAAGTGCCCAGTTTATGTGATTCAAATTTGTATTCTGAAGCCATAGATGACTGTCATCGGGTGGTAAGTGTGAATACTTGAAAAGATCGATCTAGAATCGTCAGATTCTACTCAAGGAAGGATAGGCAGCTCATATTCCGCAACAAGAAGTTGTTGAGAGGAACCAATATTTCCATAAGATCATAAGATCTCACGAGGAAGCGCCTAGAATTACTAAAACTCTGTAGCTCTGAATTTGGTGCTTGTAACGTATGGACTTAACAGGGTTAAGTCAAAGTAATAGTAAATGGTCGTAAATACTCTGTAAATTCTGTTGACGACATAGTCAATATACAGAACAGTACCTATCGGTACCGCCGGTGGTTAAGTATTAATTTTGCTTTTCTTTAATTTAGCAATTAAACAGACTTCAATACAATTTAGTTTAATTAAGTCAGGTTGTATTTGTTCTCATTTAGAGGTAATGTATTGTGTATTAGTTTAGCTTATATTTTTTATGAAAGTTGCGCATCTTAATGTAGGATCGCTCTTAGCATATTTTCAAGATTGTATCAATTTAGTTCAAAGGGCAAACTATGATGTTGTTATGGTTGGCGCGAGATGGTTGTCTAATGATGCAGATGTATCTATTTTAACAATACCTGGTTACAATCTTCGTTATACGCATCGTGCTGAGGGCCGAGATGGCGAAGTGGCGGCATATTTCAAGTCGACTTTTTGAAATTCGTTAATAGAGTTCGATTTTGGACTAATTCTTCTATTGACTGTTTGTTTTTTTTTTAGCATCCGCGTAGGGACTGTAAGTTATGCATTCGGCGTATGCTATCGTTCGCCTAACTTCAGCTTGGGCAATTTTTTTGAAACCCTTGATAATATATTTGTTTTTGTTTGCGGTATGTATGATTAATTTGTCTGTCTGGGTGATTTCAACATTAATTTCTTAAATATTTCTAACCATATGAGTGCACATTTAGAGACGTAAAACTTGGTGCAAGTCTTGGATGAATCGACTATAGTGACTGGTAACTCAAGCTTACTGATTGATCCTTTATTCGTATTCCATTTTCTGAATGTTACAAGATACAGTACGAAGAACTGTGACGATATTTCTGACCAGATTGGTTTCTTGCGAATTTAGTGCACCTAAGATTATGTTACTTATGTGTAGATCTTTCAGACGCTTTGATGTCAGTGAGTTTCGGGAAGGTTTGGAATCTATTGAATGGACTGATGTGATACGTGAAACCAATATTGATAAGAAACTTGAAAATTTCAACACCCTAATTATTTCTCTCTTTGATCGGCATGCCCTGGTGGTAACGTCTAGAGTAACAAAGCCCAATGCAATGTTGTGTTGTCCTGAACTGAAATGTCTCATGAAAGAACGTGATGCATCCTTCCGTAAACACAAACGAAGTAAACTTCCTGAAAATCTTGCTGTATACAAGAGGTTGAGGAACTTGACTCTGAACTCTGTTAGGATGGAAAAAAGTCATTACATAGGTTCAGTTGCTTCTAGTTGAGATATATACACTATTTAGTCGGCTCTGCGCAATTTAAAAATTGGTACTATCAAAGTCAGATCTGAATTGCCTTCTAACCTGTCTAATAGCAATTTCATTAACGCATATTTTTCACAGTGTTTTTCAATCAAATAATATCGGGTCTAATTATATAATGCAATATTATGAGAATGCTAGATTCCCATCCCTACAACAATTTTTCTTGAGAATGGTTACTTTAGAAGAGGTACACTCCGCACTCTTTAACGTAAAAAAGATAATTGTGGCACAAACAACATCTCATTGAAAAGGTTGCACTTATGTAGTTCCATTATTGATTTATACCTATTACACGTCTTCAATTATTGTTGTATGGAAAAAGCTTATTTCCCTACAATGTGGAAGAAAGTCATCGCAATACCTCTACTTAAAAAGTCTAACCCTGAAAACTAGTCGGATTTACCTTTGATTAGCATCTTACCTGCAGCTTCAAAACTGTTTGAATCTCTAGTCTACGAACAGATATTTGACTGTCTTTTCTTGGAAAATGATTCCGATGCTCAGTGCGGATTCAAGCGCTGTCGAAGCACTCCTACTGCACCAGCTTCAGTCGTGGATGATCTCATTTCAGCTTATGATAAGGGTTTAGTCAGTGCTTTGGTTTTGCTCGATTTTTCAAAAGCGTTCGATACTATTAATCTTGGTATGTTATGCGCCAAACTAAAGTCTTGCGGTTTCAGCAGTTTGTCGGTACACTTTATTAGATTTTATTTGAGCGATAGAACCCAAGTGGTAAAATAAGTATAGTGTCTCCTCTGAATTGTCAGTTAGATCTGGTGTTTTGCAAGGCTCCACATTAGGATCTCTGCTTTTCATAATATGTACGTCTGATATGGTGAACTTAGTTCTACATTGTAAAGTAATAACTTACGCCGACGATAAACAGTTGTATTTTAGTTTCGGTAAGCATGATTTCGCAAGGGCTGGAAAAATTCTAAATGAAGAACTTAAAAAATTAAGAAAATTGTCTGCTGAACATGGCCTTCAATTGAATTTGTCTAAGTCGCAGTTGATGGTTTTTGATTATAAAGGTAGTATAAAATTTCTTATACGGTCTTTCAATATTTATATAGATTGCTCAAGATTAAATTTTGTTGATCATACTTTGATCTCATTATGGACACTCAGATCCGGTTTAAGCTTCATGTAACTAAGTCAATACAAAAATCAATTTTAACCTTAAACTATTTTTATGCTTGTAGACATTTTTAACCGTTAATTTGAAAAGGCAATTATGTGATTCACTCGTTCTCCTCCTCTTTAATTGTTTCAATTTTTATATTACCCCTGTTTGGATTCGGTTGATAGAAACAGGATTCAGAATGTTTAGAATGCATGGTGTCGCTTATTTTTTGGCTTGCAACGCGGGGACCACGTATCTTACAGAATTAACTCTTTGAATTGGATACGCATAAATTCCCGCTGGAATTTTTATTTGAGTTGTTTCGTCCATGCTTTACTAAATTCTCCTGATGCATGTGAAAAGTTGAGGTGTAAGTTTGCCCCTCATTCATCTACGCATTCACGTGATACACGAAATAAAGCTAAGTATTTGTTGCCTCGCCATCGCTCTGTTACGTTTGTTCGCTGCTTCACATACAACGCTGTAAGGCGGTAAGGCTGTAAGGCTCGCCCTTCCGAGCGAGTTTAAAAAAAACTAAATATTAACAAATTTAAATTTAAACTAAGACAGTCCCTTTTCGATCGCCAGATTTCATGATAACGATGACTCCCTTAGCTCGTTCGGACTCAATGAGGTTCGTTGACTGCTATTCAACTAATGGGTTTTTTAACATCGCTTTTGAACTTGTGCTCTGTTTTGTTTATTATTGATTCTATTTTTTTGCTGTCCTAACTAATATAAATAGTTGAGTTTACTCTAAGGATTAAGTAAAACAGCTACAGGTAGAACTTGCCTTTATTACTTAAGTAATTATTTTTTATATTTGGTGAGCCTGTGTTTGGTTTATTCGAATTTTATTTACTGCTGTGCTAATATATTTTACGACGTGCGTAAAATTAAAATGTTTTTAAAAAAACTTTTATTTTCAATCACACACACCAATGAACACTTATTACTTATTTATAAAGTTAACATTTACAATACGACCGGAATGACAATTTACGATTACGAAATTAGCGGAGATCTAACTTTACGTGTGTACAGTAAGATGGTTAGTGTTAGACTCTCTTCTGAAAGACAAATTCGTTATACAGTTTCAATGTTTCAAGCAATAGCTTACAATCCCCAAAGACCACACATGAAGGCTAACCTAAGGAGATAAGACACCTGTTGATAATAATAACTGAAGCGTAAGACGCATAATCAATTAACAATAGGGGTATTCATAAATTATACCATAATATATATAGTTCAAGTTTCTTTTCGAAGGTTAAGTAGAATAGCTTCTGCTAGACTTTGCCTTTATTGATTATGTATTACTCTCAGTATCTGCTCCTGTTTTAATAAAATCTATTTATTATTATCAAATCCATTTATTACATCAGATACCATCGATGAGGACAGTGGCTCAGATGAAGTACATTGCCCAATTTATCCAAATCAAGTAGGGATACCGAATAATTATGTCGTGAGGACACGACCCTGTTAGGTTGGCCGAATGTTAAATGTCAATTTTTGTATCTGCGTTATTATTAAAATAAAAGGTGTTTTTGTACGTTTATTAATTTCTTGCTATGTTTAGAATCGCTGTTAATAAGATAAAAACTAAAATCGAAGCAAATGCGTATGCGTGCGATTAACTGTTTTGGCGAGAAATATCAGCGTCGCGAGGAGATGCAAAAGTAGGCAATGAGTATTGATGTGTCATTTTTTGACAGAGAGAAATGTTCTTGATTCTGGCTCGGTGAGAGCAAGGTCTTTGGCCATGATGTGCCTCAGGCAGTGAGAGTAAGGTCTTTGGCCATGATGTGCCTCAGGCAGTGAGAGTAAGGTCTTTGGCCRTGMTGTGCCTCAGGCAGTGAGAGTAAAGTCTTTGGCCATAATGTGCCTCAGGCAGTGAGAGTAAGGTCTTTGGCCATGATGTGCCTCAGGCAGTTTTAAACCCCTAGCGCAGAGTGCCCGGTTAACAGCCGTGGTTCCTTCGAGTGGGTGACTTGCATTCCGGGGGGTAATGCGGTGCCCCCGATCCGGGCTATTGGAATGCGACCCTATAGGCCTTAGGGTGAGCGTTCGGGGAAGCCTCTACTATTTCAGGTTGACACTAGCTAGTTGTTGAAGAGAGAAAACTAACAAGGTATTCATAACCACCATTGACTAATGATGTAATCTCAGGGATGAAGCCATAGACAGGACAAGGATGAGGCCCTGGGGTGAAAACCCCTCTGTGAGTCTTAAMTGTATCTGTTTGAGTTTAACGGATGAGTAACTTATGTTTTGTTTTTGCATCTCCCGCGCATATGTGAAACCGCCTTGTCTGTCCACCGGAGTGACCGCATTGTTATGACCCACGGATGAAGGCGGCGATAATGTAAGTTTTTATTGGATATTCCCGCATTAGCTTTTCTATGTTTTTCACTACCTATTTATCCCACCCCCGAACAAATTATTGAATTTTACGTTAGCTCATTTAATTGAGCGTAAAATTATTGGTAAATTTCCAAAAGTTCGCTATTTTACCTTCATTATAATTTCGGAGATATTGAATTACTCCCTTAAGGCGATGAACCTTTAAGGGACACTAGCTCCCTTAGGAAGCATTTCTCGATATATGTTTATTAGAATGTTTAACATAATATTTTTAAGCATAGAATCTACTGCTAAAGTTTGGCAGGCTAATTTTGGGACACCCTGTATTTATTTATGTAGGTATATGTATAGACAAATATTTATAGTATATATAAACAAACATGATACACTGCTCGATTAACAGGAGGGAATTTGTATATAGCATGCTATAAAAGAAAATTAAACCAGACGACAAACAATGTGTATATGTAAAACAATCGGTAAGAAGCCTAACTCGAACATACAAGCCAGCATCTTCTTCTACATGGTTAAATGCGAAAACAGATRTTGGTACCTGGTACCTGTTACTTATTAAATATGTTCTATTAAATTTACACCGATTTTCAAATATTTTGCCTGAAATACGAAGACACTAAGAATATAATATATAGTTTCAAGAAGATAAAAGTCTGTTATTCGTTGGTTAACAAGCCCAGTCAACTTACAGAATGAATAGTAAGATAATGAAATGAAGTATCTAGGAACCTTATATGCCCTTAGATCTCATTATATKCAACCTTTTTTACGTCTAATGACTTTATCGGTTGCTTATGAGTAGTTTTTTTTATATATCCAGGAAATGAACGAAACTAAGGTGGGAATATTCCCACGACGAATTGAACGTGTTTGACTCATAACCTGATAAGAAATATAAAAATACAATAGCCCTCTTTAGCAGCTGTCTACACTTTAATGTCACATATGTTAAGCTGGTTGTCTATACGAAAATATTTCCTGTACAAGGCTCAAATAATGGCACTGGCTCCATCTATAATCCGGATAACACAAAGGAGTACAATATTAATTATGGAATATTTATATGCTTCCTGTAACTTCTGATTTATCCCAAAGCAGTATGCCTCAGGTTACTTTTTCACCTGTTTTAAACAAATTAATTCCATTAATAAAGAATATGGATTACATTTAAACATACAGCCATATTGACAGTTATGAAAACCGCCTAAAATTGTATTTATTTTACGTAAAGCGTGTGCATAATATCTTGCCTTATTGTTCACGAAAGTACATGAACATGCGCATACTTACTAACTCTTAAAGGGTTATAGTCCGTCCAGATAAGATATTTTTCATAAGTTATTGTGGTTTCATATAGCAGCAGATGTGTTGAGTTTAACTAGAGGCACTACAAAGGTAAGTTTCCTGCTGCCATCATTAGAAATTCTTAATCGATTTCGAACTTTAATTGCTTAACCATTATTTTACATAATATAATCTCAGAATTAAAATATACATTAAATTTGTGCAGTAGTTAGGTAAAATCTTAAACTTAACTGTAATGAACGAGGCAAGAAAATATACCATGAATTTTACGTCGAGCGCTCAATTTTTATTTTATTTCAGGATAACAAACTTGGAAATGCTTTTAAACAACATAACATAACTTTAAATTAGTGTATTTCATAATGTAAATTATCTTCACTGTTCTATTGGTTCCTTAGAATGGGGTTGTTGCCCTTGACAGTAAATCGTTATTATAACACATGTGCTTTTGCCTGGACCTAATGGAGTTAGAAGCTGGCAATAGAAAAAATATTTGTAATGTTTTAGTGTCTTATTTTTACCTTTAAAGATTTTCCGCCAAATTCAAATATTTCGTTCCTGGAGACGCACTCCGCTATTGTGGTGCGCCGGATGCCTTGTTGCATGCTTGACACCTTTGTCGCTGTTGAACACGCGTATGTTCTGTGGTTTTGTGCCTTTGTACGCGTTAAAGTTTTGTTTTTATTTACTTGGTACGTTGTTGTTCAAACATAGACTGTGCAATTATGGAGCAAGATTATGTAAAGGGATCTTCGACAGTTTGCCAAAAATTGACTTACACATGACGAATTTTACATGAATGGAAACTCGTGTGGCAAGATCGTTCGATTTCAAGCAAATTAGGCGAGTTTGCTATTTAAAGGTTGCGACTTGGATAAAATAATGTAATGGCAGCTATACACGCTGTAACTCAGGTTTAAACGAGTTAACCTACTTAATAAATAGTTGTTCCAGTTTTAATATCACTTGAAATATAGACTTATTCTGCGGCTGCCATAAAATGAATTCTGTTTGCAATATATCCGCTACAAGTTAACATTTTAATTTAATATTTTAATATTTACAGTGAAAATGACTAACAACGAACCGCGTTTAACATATCCATTCGCGTGTAGGTTTTTACGATTCATAATTACGGTTGCGAGTTGGAATAAAATGGCAACGCTGCTGCGACTTCGGTTTCAGAACCCTTATCTCAGCCGACAGGAATGCCAGGATCAGAAAATGGCGTGGCAACATCACACAGTTACACCGCATTAAACGCGTCAGAGAACGGTGACGTCAGAGATTCAAACTTTAAACATAAACAATTCTTTTTTAAGCATTAACTAAGCGCTTTGCGAAAAAAAACAGGGGTCTATTTTTTTCATGTATATTCATATTCTGCAATAAAAAAGGTGGGCAACAGGCCCATTTAACAATAACCAAAATTCAAGTGTATCGTTCATTTCTTAAAATAATTATATTTTTAGGAGCATATTCAGCAACTACAAAATAATAACAAGCAAGGTCTTATCCATCACTACTCAAGACGTCGGTACTACAACGCGAGAATCATCAGTGCAACGAATTACTTCGCCCACACATCTGATTATATAAACGCTACATTTGTATACATCAGGATAAATGTTATGTACAAGTAAAGTCTATTTTAATTATTATTAGTATATATTAGTTAAGTAATTTATTATGTCATGGAGTTTTTGCATACTGTTGCCAGGCCAGGCAAATTTAATGTTTATCGTAATAAGAGTTGTATTTCATTATTAAGGTTAAAATATAGTAAGTAATCATCTGCCGATGCGGTATATGGGTTGTTTTTGGAGACAATTTTGGTCACATTTCATCTTAAATACTTACGGTCCTGAAAGTATATTAGACAATGTTCTCGAAATTATAAATTAGCTTCCTAGAACAAGTCTTGGATCTTACAAAAATGCTAGTAATAGAGGTATTACATACAAATGAAGCAAAAGCACGTTGTCTATTTAACACCTGTCTATCTATCAATCACGTAATCGAAACATGATATGAAAAAACTCCTCATTATCTAATCTTGCTTTCAATAATTCATATGTTTTAGTGAGCAAGTGAATTCCTAGGCCGATGGAAACCTACAGGAGACAAAGCAACATTGTGAACAAAACAAAAACTCAGTTTATAATTTTCTTAATAATCGGTGTTGTTTTGGTGTATTACATCTATAGGTATCATGAGACAAGAAAATTCGTTTTCTCACCAACGAACTTTAGAAATAATACAAAGTTTGTGCTGTTCTGGACTAAAATGTTTGATAGTGAGTCGTTTGATTTTCCATTAGAAGGTTACGAGTTATTCGAAAAATGTGAGTACAACAACTGTTACGCAACACATCAAAAAACACTTAGAAACCTTGAAGATTACGATGCACTTTTGTTCCACATACCGGCATGGCTAAATTGGTATGAAATAATACCCAGGAAACGGTATGCACACCAACGGTATATATTTGTCGCGTTAGAATCGCCCGTCTACTACCCACCCAATAGAGGGCAATATGTTTACAATAACTTTCACAACTGGACCATGACTTATAGGTTAGACTCAGACGTACCATATTTGTATGGTATCATAGAGAAGAAAGAAACAAACTATACAATGCCATCAGTTGAATTTGTTAAAAACAAAACAAAGTCCGTGGCGTGGTTCGTTTCTAATTGTAATAGTTTTGACAGGAGGGAAGAGCTGGCCAACAAACTGAGCAAATACATCGACGTTGACATTTACGGCAAATGTGGATCGCTGACATGTCCGAGATCTTCAAATTGTTATGAAATGCTGGAGAAAAACTACAAATTTTACCTCTCATTCGAAAATTCATATTGCAAGGATTATATTACCGAAAAATTCTTTAATATCATGGAGCTCAACGTTATTCCAATTGTTTACGGTGGTGGAAACTACAGTGCCGCCGCTCCACCACACTCCTACATAAACGTAGAGGATTTTGACAGCGTTGAGAGTTTGGCACATTATTTAAAAAGCTTGGAGAATGACCCACAAAGTTACTTGGAATATTTCGAATGGAAGAAACACTACTATGTATCGAATATCAAACAAAAAGTGGCGTGTCAGCTGTGCAGAAAATTAAATGACCCCACCCAACCACGGAAGTCCTATGCTGATATCATAAGCTGGTGGTACAATACAGACAATTCCAAGTGCAAAACTGATAAGAACCTTCCTAGTATTGTGTTTTAAATAGTTAAGTAAATACAACGCATGTGTTCTAAAACGTTACCAAATATAGTCAATTAATTCAACCATGTATTATGTTCATTCGTCATTATACGTATTGCCAACATATTTATATCGACATCATTAAAATAATGTGAATGTTTCTTGACTCTAGTTTTTCACCCTCATAAACATGTCGTAAATGAACTGTGCCATACAATTTCTAAGACAATAACGTCATTTGCTGCACATTTGGCCTGCTGATGATGTGTATAATTTCTTAATAATTTTTAGATTTAAGTCGGGACCTCTTTCGAATGTTACATAACTATGACCTTGGAATAAGGCTGAACAATGTACTGTAAAAGCAAATTGTATAAGCACATGAACAAATTTAAATAAATATCTATTAAAGTTCAAAAAAATGTTATACTTTCGCCAATAGTTTTTACATCCCATTTGAACAAAAAACAAAAAAAATGTTCAGATATAGACGGCATAGCACACACCTTTGTTATTACAAAAAACTGCTTTATACACAGATTACTAATAATTACATAATTTTGGGCTTAACAACAATTTGCACATTTCTATACATCTCTTTACTATACTGTTAACAAAAGCATATGATAATCCTAATAAATAAACCATTATTCATGTACCCCACAAACACTAAAACATCTTTTAGTTATTTTGTCATTAGATCAGTGCTGCTCTATGCATGAAGTGTATAAAGCCCTGTTTCAGGACTCGAAACCATTAGGGTTACGTAAAAATGTAGAAGGAACATCATTCACAAATTTTATTTTGAAAACCCGAATTAACTATTGTCTATGTTTCGGCATTTGCCATAACTTAAATTTAGTGGTTAATTTTACAGGAAAGACATGCATGCAAACATAATTCAAATAGGTAATATAAGTGTGAAAGCTCGGTATAAATAGATTAAGTTACGCAAGATGGTCTGTTCAATTTGATGCAGTTAATATTTTATATAAAAGCTAAAAATCTGATCATAAAAGACAGAAATGAGAAGACTATTAGGGGTCGTTCATTAATCTCATGATATTTTTTTTATCAACTTTTCTTCCCCCTCCCCCCTGGTGATACGTGGCGTGGTTTTAGACTAACCAAAATCACGTGTATTATCTTATTTTTTAAAAATGATCTTTAAGTATAGGTAAAATCTAATTTAATTTTGAAAAATTAAACACTGTGGCAGACATTAAGGTTGCAGGTTGCTTCTGACTGGCATAAAAATAATAAAGGAAAGTTGTAATAATGTGAAAAACATATAAATAACAAAATACAAGCAATATCTCACTATACCCCCTCCCCTCATCACGGGATTAAAGGTCGATCCCTTATCAGAAGTGAAGCCATGGTCATTATAAAAAAAAAGGATTCCTTAGAAGTTGTTTTCTTGACTGCCATGGGCGAAGTTAGTTGAAAAAATTAATGCAAGCAAAAGTGCAAAATCTAGAGCAAAACGGCATGTCAATAATTGTTCTATTCAGCGGTTCTTTTCTATAATACTATCATTATAATCTTTGTCTAATCTCTTTAGCAAATTTTGTCTTTCTTGAGTTAAAAGAACTTGAAATCTGCTAGCAGTTAACTGCGCGATTTATTTCTTGGGTTCCATAAGCTGTTGTCATAAGTTGTAGTCAGTCAATAATACAAAGCTTAAAAACCACAAACATTTATGAAATTTCTTAATTTTAAAAATTAACAAAGCTTCATTATCCGTTTGAGGATACCTTTTCTACGCGGTTGATACTATTCCAGATGCGTGAGCTATAGCTTCTAGGTAACCATTACTGCAGAAATGTAATATTCCTGTATCTAAACCGTAAGCTATAAAATCGCATGATAAAGCTGTGAGTAATTTCGAATCATAATATACTAACACATTAAAAGAAGTTGATACCGTTTCCAAAATATATATTTAGCCTCTCTCCGGTACTAACGTTTTACAAGATCGGTCACAAAAGCCAGCCTAAATCTCGTTTAACTACCATCTACAGCCAGCAGCAGTGCGCCAGGATTTATACAGAACATACCATCAAATACACTAAAACAACTGATCCTAATGTAACCTTTAAATTAAAAAAAACTATATTATTTCCCCCAAAAAGTACTTATCCCAAAACATACTTTGATCCTTATTTTATAATAGGGCGCAGTCAGTGGCATCCACACTAGGTCGCAAATATATATGTTGTATTTCAAATCTCTAGCGTATTTTCTAAGGTAAAACTATCTAGTTCTTAGGCTATTGGTACGTTTTAGTTAAATAAGAAAGCAAAAAGGAAATATTAGCGATTAAAATGGTACTTTGACTATTATAAATCGCCACACAATAATAGTTAAAAAATCTATTAATTTTAGGAACAATTCTCTAATAAACAATGAAAATTCGAAACAGGCAATCATGCGGCACCTTACTAATCGTTTTTCAGTTTAACTGCAATTAGAAATTAAATAACAGTTGCACCATAACATTGGTCGCTTGCGCTATTAATTTTTTTAGCAATATCTATCACATTTATCAATTAATGAATTAAGAATATTAGCAGCTTTGCATTCAGCACAGTGTTGGATAATTCCGATAAGCTCAAGATAAGGGCAGATAAATTAATATCCCACGAAAAGTAAGTGGAAACGTTCATATTAAAGGTAATATAACCGCATACTATTATATTAACCCAGTTATTTTCAGTACTTATCGGCACACTGATAGATAAATATAGAAAACCTTATCTCGGGGCGTTTACCTAGAGCGAATCGGGTCATTTTAAGCACCTACCGTTCTACATTTTACCGAGTTATTCGAAACTTTTTCCAAGTGAAATTTCGACATGGCAATGACAAAAGATGTAGCTACAACGTAGAGTTCGAACTTTTTCTGCATTTGTTACAAAAATATTTGTTGTTATATTTTGCTTAAAAATGCGTATTTTTGGCGAGCTATTTCTCGAAAACTAAGGCACATAAACGAAAAATTCAAACTCCACGTTGTAGTTACGTATTTCTTTGTACACTACCAAAAATATGAGCACGATAAATGAGTAAAAACATTCAAAAAATCTAAAACCGCAAACCCTTTCGCACGAGTCCGTCACGAGAGCAGAATGTGAATGCCACGTGAATGCCCATCCCCACCAGGTCCGTCGCGTGGTATCCACTGAAAAGTGAGGCTAAGATACAATCCTGTCGGGAATGATCGAGCGGTATACGATCTATTCCGATATGACTGGATTTCTAGGATTGTATGTCTAATTAGTAATTACACGGGAGAAGTTTAATGCTAAAAGCTCTTTCACATTAATTTGCCGTCTGCCGAAGCAATGGGGAGGCGGAAGGAAAATTGTTATAAAAGTTCCTACAGAAATCATGCAGTTAGAATGAAATGTTATATAGTTCACATTTACAGAAATAAATGGGTTATTCCATATTTTGAATAACCCGGTAAAATATCATAGTAAGTTACTAATATCATGCTTACTTTTTTATGCACACCCTACCAGTCAGCAATTTTCCGAATATTAGTTTAGCCCATCTGTTGCTCGTACGATCTTTGCGCGATGATAACCTATAGGCTACCCTCTTACGTCCCATGTCCCGCTGGTAATATGGGTTGCATAGTTTACATTTCTGCCCGATCGCTCCAAGTAAATGCCCCCTTATGGTGAGTCTGTAGCCTTCAGTATCTTATTTCAAAAGCAACAGATGGCGCTTACATTTAGTTGAAAAGATCATCTAATATATATATAAATTTATCCAAATTCCTGTTGTTGCCTAATGGAGGGCATAACTACAGCATTTATAGATAACTACACTATACGAAACGTGAAATTGCTTACTATTTCTAAAGCGCATAACAATCAGTTTATTGCTGAAAGTTCTAATTTGTTCCAAAAGCTTCATTCTTGCGCTTGTAAACGTCTGAAAATATTCTTCCGTTGCTTGAGGTTCCGCACCAAGCTAATCACGACTAAGTGAATGTGAATCAAACAATATGAAAGTGAATTCTACGGACGCTTTGTAGTGACGCTTGATGCAGTACCTCCTAATATTAATATTCAATTATCGGCGAACTGAAATCAACTGAATTTTTTACTGAAGGTTACCTATGTTTTCAGTTGATCTGATTATTTTGTCTGCAAAAAATAAATTAAATCTTTCAAACATTTGGTTTTTTAGATAACGTAGAAATGGCAAATTAAAAAAGAAAAAGACGCTAACCGCTAAAGACTCATTAAAACCAAAGCTGAAACTAAGAACCTTAAAAATTTAAGACTGACCCATTTCTCAGAGTGACTTATTATAATTAAGTCTTCTTTAAAAAGTATTCTCAAAGTTACATCCACCGTCGGCTACCTAAAAGCTATCGTCAGTATCAAAATTAATAAAAATCAAAAAGAACTTTTATATATAGCTACTCTGACTTTGTCAAAAAGATAACAGCAAGCAAACTTACCTTCAAACCAAAAACTTACATGCCAGTAACACAAATGTAACTTATCAAAGTTATTAGTATTCTTATTAAACTTTACATGTTAAATTTTTGTACGTGGACGACGTTTTGTGTCTTTTTACAGAAAAATTATTTATCTCAATAATTTTGTTACTTATTATAAATTCTTTACATAATACTAAAAATTTTGCATACGAAGAAAAAGGTAATAATTGGATTTCCTTTTTACATTTTTTATTAATTTTAGTAACCAATCTTCTTCTTACCTTTCTTTCAAAATTTTTATAAAATCAGGATGTTATACAGTCAATATTATTTCTTACTTTCTTGAAATGGTTTTTCATTAACTTTTTAACCGACATTTAAAAATGCCGCTTTTCATTTAATAAACGCATTCGATAAAGAACTAGGTGTAATTCTTCAAATTACTTTTAATAACAATTTTGCAATTTTTGACTTAAAAAAATGTATCCTCTCAAGTTTGCTGTGCGAGTTTCAGATTTAGTCTATGTAATTTATTTGCTTTTCATGGGATAAGTATCGTTTTTTCTGCCGCATGCAGTGCGTTTTCTTCAGTTCTATCCATAATAAAACAAAATTTCGTTTTTAATCGTTCAAGTGTTTATAGTTTTTCATGCAATGACTAATTCGGTTATTATTACACATACGGCAAAATCTCTTTTTGTTTAGAAGTAAGGAACATTTAAAATAATTTGAAAAGTATAAAAATAAAAATGGCGCTACAACAAATTCTGCCTTAGCTAATCATGTATTTCTTCTTAAAGATTAATCTTAACAAAGTCCAACTTTGTGCGTATGGACCAGTTTACAATATTTAATTACTTTTTGTTAAGTAAATAACATATTGCCACTTGAGATAGATTAAATCATTACGTTTTTGTAAAGAATGCTCAAAATTAAATTATTTTGAAATTTTAGAAATTCGTCCAATACTAAATTATTTATGTGACATTAAATAAGGTAACGTTTGTGTTGCTGGCATATAAATTACTTTTTTAGGTTTGAAATGAAGTTTGCTTGCTTCTTTTTTCACAAAGACAAAGAAGTTGTAAAAATTGTTTTTTATTTTTATTAATCTCGGTGCTGACGACAACTTTTAAGGTTTTAAGTTGCTGAAAACGTTATTATATTATTACAAGTAAAGTGGATATAACTTTCAGAATAATTGTTAAACACTTAGAAATTTTAAAATAACAAATATAATTCTTTTATCCTAAGGACGTAAAAGTCTAAAGCGCTACTCATAGTGGAATATTCATCCAGTGTGAATATGTTCTGTTTTAAAATCGGTTTTTATTTAGTTACGGGACATCATAATAGTTCCATTACTGACTGTATTTGACTCTTATACTGTTAGTGTTTAAATACCAAAATTCGCGTTTAATTAAATAAGTAATAGGTATCAAATTTTTCACAGACGCAAGTTGCAGTAGATTCTTTTATGCAAATTTCGGTTGGTCTACTGCTTCCCGTGCAATTGGACGACTAAAAAACCTGTGAGCACCGGACTCACGTTTATTATACGCTTGTAAACGTCACCGTCCATAAACTAATATTATGCAAGCAAGAAAGAGCATCAAACTTAATAAGAAACGAATGCAAAGGACATATTTATGTTTATTAAAATCCTTCAGTTTCCTTAAAAAATGTGGTGCGTTGTAACACGCTGTCGAGTGGCAGTGTATCGAACGGGCGACGCTCGCGCGAACGTAAAAAACGTATACACAACAAAAACAAAATCTTTACCCTATGGAAAGTCCACGGCTTTGAACTGCAAATATTGTGTAAAATGTACTTAGTTATAAAATTAATTTATCAATAAAGCTACACAAGATATTGGAAAAAAATTATTATTGTTAGCACAAACATAAGTACCTACGAAAGATAAAACTGAAATTTTATGTAATGAATGTATATTAGTTCACTCCGTAGCATTCTGCCCGGTAAAAATATCACTGTAGTTATTTTTAATACTTAATCATATTTTTTTTAACAATATGAAATAAATTAAGTGTACCTTACCAATTAACCAGTCCAATCTATAAAACCGCTGAAGCACTATAACATTGATTGGTATGCATCCATTCAACCAGAACGTGATAAGATAAATTAGCTGTAAAAGCAAGTGAGCTTGTGCTTAATTCAACAGTTGCTGTATGTACAGCAATGCGAGCTATCAAGGAATATTATATTAAGTTACTAAAATGATACGTAAAGCTGTGAGGGTGCTGATAACAGTAAGTGTCATAATAACTTGCCTAAGGATTTTCACCTACAAAGAACTAGATCGGCAACAACAAGTGTTGAGAAGGAACCTTAAAGCAACGGAGGATAATACTGACATGAAGTATATTCTATTTTGGACGACACAGAACGGTGACGAAAACTATCATTTCAGCACGAACGGAAGTGAACTGTTTGAAAGGTGTGAAATCAGTAACTGTTATGCAACTTACAACAAAAGTGTTCTGTCTTCGATAGATCAATACGACGCCGTGTTTTTCAGCAACACGTTGAACCCAGCAGATCAACCTGAACGAATACCTGAAAAACGCAGTCCCCATCAAAGGTACGTTTTCGTCGCCAATGAATCGCCCCTGACTATTCCGCGTCAGCGATCCCAGTATTTATATCGCAATTTTTACAACTGGACAATGACATATAGGTTTGATTCAGATATTCCTAGAAGGCACGGAGTGGTGGAAAAACAAAAGACTCGTTACAAACTGCCCTCGTTAGATTATATACGAAACAAGACAAAGATGATAGCGTGGGTTGTATCAAATTGTCACAGCAAAAACAGAAGAGAAAAACTTGTACGTGAAATCCAGAAGTATATTCCTGTTGACGTATATGGTAGATGCGGAAATCTCACTTGTGCAAAGGATAAGACATGCCGCCAAATGATTCAAGACAACTACAAGTTTTACATTTCTTTCGAGAACTCACACTGCAAGGATTATACTACTGAAAAGCTTGTAGGTGTACTGCGTGAAAATATCATCCCTATTGTTTACGGCGGAGGAGAATATGCTAGTGTTGCTCCGCCACATTCTTTCATCAATGTGGAAGACTTCAGTAGTGTGAAGGAGTTAACAGACCATCTGAAACAGTTAGCTGCAGACGAAGAAAGATACTTGGAGTACTTCAAGTGGAAGACAGATTACGTCGTGAAATTGGGCAGTTCAACAGCGGTGTGTCAACTGTGCAAAATGCTCAATGATCCTACACAAAAGGAAAAAGTTTATGAAGATATTGGACAATGGTGGTTTGGTGAGGAAAATTCTAAATGCAAGCAGCCACAAAGCTTGCCTCCAATAAAATGAATTTATGATTGGGCCATTTCAAGGAAGCTGTCTGCTGAAGTGGTATCTATCACAAGTAGTTGATAAAAACGCTTAAACGTGCGGAATACATCTGATCTGAAGTAGTATAATTTTTCCTAAAGATACATTTTTTATGCCTGCATTCTTTCATAGTCAGGTTGTGCGGAAAAATACAACAAATATTTGTAATTGAAATTAAAAAAACATATCTATAGATAAATATAAAAAGATCTAGTCATATATAACTAAATGTTAAGCTGTTTTATACGTGTAAATAATAAATAATATTAAAAACTTACATGCTAGTGTATGCCATCATTTTTACTTTTCTCGAATACAAATGTAGGTATATTGTAATGTCTATGCTATCTTATATGCTGCGAAATAAATGTACTTGACGAAACCTTTTACTTTTAGATCCCATGAATCTTTTATATACAAGAAGTATCATTTTGCTTCTGCAATTTCTCTTCCAATTTTGCATAAGAAGCAAATCGATATGGAAGAAGTAACAGTAACTGATGAAAAAGAAATGTATGTGTAGAACATACCTGTAATTCTGGTGGTCCACCCTCGTCTCTGATAAGAAGCAGATAACTCTGGTTGTCAACCAATATTTCCTTCTTGAATCTTCCACCCTCAGGTGATTCTTCCTGCATGTAGGAGCCAGTAAGGTACCTGTGCACGAGCGCTGATTTTCCCGACGACAGTGAGCCAACTATGCCCAATCTCAAATCCGGGACTGATCGAGATAGCGTCCATTCTTGACTATTCACAAAAGAATCTGAAATATCAAAATATATAATAATATGCTATTAATGGTTTAGTATTAAAGGTAGTATAATTTATATCAATAGTAAGTGTACCGAAGCGTTATTATATGTTACTATGGCATTTCTTAAAATATAAAATAACTCACTCTAGGAAAATTTATTATCAAAGCAAACTGTTATAGATTGATAATATAAAAAAAACGATTGATACCGAGATTGTCTTATTGTAAACATAAAAACTAAGGAAGCGATAAAAAACTTCCTTGATGATTATGTATCAGCAAGGATAGAAAAAAAACGCATAAGTGCTGCAAAGTCAAAAACCATTTAAAGAATGAAAATTGAAGAAGAATCAATGACAACATCGGATTTTAAACATGTCTTTTTTTATAAAATAGCACTCTAATTTAACTTATTTAATGCAGTTAATGTAGAAAGGGCGGTACACTAAGAATAATGTTAAGTATATAACATGAGTCAGTAAATATTTTTGTCTTTTTTACGTTTTGACCCCGTGCCAGTTACTGACCTCCGATGGAAAACCTCTGGGATGAAGCCTTATAATATATGATATACTATGATGTTTCATGATTAATTTTAGGGACTGTATTTATAGATATAATAGTCGTATGTTACTAATTTTAAATAATAAAACATATGAAGAACACATTAGTAAACCACAAATTGTTTAAAAGGTCCTAGAACGAAGACCTTGGCCTTACCGCGGTAGCAGAATTGTACAAAATACTGGTAAATTAATTTAGATCTATAAAAGCAGGCTTTCAAGAGTACTGATGGTGAGAAGCGAATATACAAAAAGGGTAAACGAAGTGACGATGTGCATTTAGGAAAATCCGATGGATAAATTGCAGATACCATAAGAACACAGAGGAAACAAGATAAGTGATTACAAGCTAGATAAAATGCAGGACATAAGAAATAGAATAATTATGTAATAACCAACTTACATATTCACGATGAAGGACACTGAATGTTACGCTTAAACTATTCAATTTCCACAAATTTTAACGTGTTAGATGGATAGATATCAAAGTTGTGTCTATAGTATATGTCTATATACTATGTAATTTTTAAATTCTAGCTAAAGCTAGCCATTTTCAAAATAATTAATATTTTATAAAAATGTAAGGTTAATTTCATTCTCTAAAATCTTTTAGCTTCGCGCGTCTATGCTCAAAGGTTTATACAGAGAAAATGGAAGTGTTTGTTATAATGAAACTATGAAACAGAAACCAGTGGTAGAAAATGAGTTTCCGGTGATTGGTTCTGTAACTTGAAATCTGCATATAGCTATAGCTAACAGCTAGAAATACTGGCACCGGGTTTCTCAAAAAACATAACTACCATCCGTATAAAATTCAGCTGTAATAAGAACTATCTGAATTTTTTTTTAAACTCATAGAATTTTGTATGTGAGCCTTTGGACAAAGTGGCAAAAAATTAAAATTTTTTAATAATGACTTGTTGAGCGAATTATTGATAAATGGTCAGTAAATGTGTGTGGTGGAATTTAAATGGACCTGTGTTTTTGGACTTTTAGTGAATCAATAATCAATTCTGTTACTAGGAATTCCCATAGAAATAAGGACGATGTAGTTTCAGATGGATGGAGCTCCGGCACACTACCATCGTGATGCGCGGATAATTTTTTAATGTTCGTTTTCAAAACTGCTGGATTAAAAGAAATGGACCCCAACGCTGCCAGCTAATATCATCCGATTTGACTTCAGGATTTTTTTAATGGCGTTACGTATAAGAAATCCTTTGGAACTGTTTTCAAATGTGGCCGAAGGTTTGAAAAGCGAGTGCGTTTATGTTTAGAATCGGATGGTGGTCATTTCGAACAATTTAATTTGTTTATGGTTTATCCGTATCACTGTTCATAAATATTAAAGGGATCGAAATTAAATTAATTTAAATATTGAAATTTGATGTAAAAGCAGTGCGAGATCAGAAAATTTTGCAAGAAAATGTGTAGAGAATGCTAACAAATATGCATACCTGATATAGCGTTTATAAGACAAATAAATCTTAATCTGTTTTTACCACAAAAAGATCCAATTTAATAAGTACCAAGGTTCAAATTTTTCAAATACATCACCCCAATTTGGATGAATTATGTTAGGAAACTTTTCAGCGTAAACGCCCGAAGCTAAGAAACAATCATGTTGATTATAGGTGTTATCAAAGGAATTTATATTGAAATTAATTACAACCAGAGGTAATAATGCAATAATGAAGATGTCTATCTCTGACAACAAGAATAAAGCAAAGCTTGGAAAATGATTTTAATGAGAAATAAGAACGTTAGAGATATAGGATAAGTCCAATATCTTATTGACATGGCAATAACATTAAATTAAGATGTCACAATAAATATTGCGTTTAGTTTTGTCTGTGTAAAAGAAAAACTTATAGGACTACAAAAACTAGTGAAAACTAAATAAATAATAAATTTTAATTGCCCAACCAACAAAACTAAAACCAACAAGTCGGGATACCAGCACAATCTAAATAAACGAACAAATTAAACACCACTAAAATTTGTAAACGATTAGGAGTGAATATGTGCCACAATAAACGTATCAATAGAATCACTATAGTTCATGTAAATTAGCAGACCTTTGTCAAGAAACATAGCTGCTGCTCACATAAACATACAATATATATAAGCAGTTCACAATGAAAGTTTGATCCAATTTAGTGACAACCAAACCTAATGACCAGTGTTATAAGCAGGTCAATTTATTACCTGAATCTGGTAATCATGAACTGATTATTCCAATACCTACAACCCACATGAATATTGATGCGGTGCAGTATGTAGTGGTCTACTAAAGCAGTTAATGAGCCACGTCAAACACACAAAGCGGTAACTAATTTTTAGCATTCATCACTGATTGCTGTAAAATGGCGCTGGGCCGATACCACATTTCCGACACCGATAGCGATACTTTCGATACCACCATTCGATACTGATACCTTTTAATAAGTATCTGAACTTAGATGTGTATTTTTATTTTTTTACGCAGACAAAGCACAAATTGTAAATATATTCACATATATTGTACTATACCATATATCAATTTTTATTTTCGAGGAACAAAAATTACTCAACACAAAATAAATTTATTTCGGTATATAATACATAATGTACATACATTATATAAAAAAAATTTGTATATATTATACAAATATGTTAGATATTGTGGAAAGTGTGTCTTTAGCGTCTGAAAAACATTAATATTAATCCACAGTTTTTGATCAGCGATTGTTACTTTACCAGACTGACTATCTTTTTCATAAATGCGTTACCTACACTTCTTTAAGTATTTGCTCAAATTTACGAAAACGTAGATGGACCACGTATTTTGTTATTCGGAAATCCGATTTTAATCTCGAAATTCTGATTTTAATGTTGCAATTTTGACTTTACTGTAGGAATTTTAGATTTCAATCACGGACTTTAATCTCGGAATTCAGGCTTTAATTTCGAAATTCCCATTTTAATCTCGGAATTCGGATATTAAAGTCGGAATTTAAAAATAAAAATATACGTGGCCCTTATAAGCCTTCGTAATAAACCAAAATATGGCAATACCGAGGTATCGTTCGTTCCATATCTAAAAGTGACCGGGACGTCATCAAGTTGTGACGTCATATGCGCGGCAAGTATGGCTGCCTCGCATGCATCGCGTAACCAGTGGCGTACCAAACATAATTACTGTAGGGAAAGTATTGACTCAGAAATTACTGTAAAATGTTTCATTGCGAAAAAATTGCAGTAAATGTCTGGTTTTATAATAAACTTGCAGTTTGACATAATAACACCATATAAACCAATTTTAACCCCACATTATAGTACATAAGTGTATTTATTTCCAACTTTCTTAGGTGCCATGTTTACCAAAGTGGTAAAAATGCAGAGGAAAATGGGAAACGTGCCTAAATTAAAATACATATAGTTCTACTGCATGTTTTTAAATAATACAAAGCCAAACTCACCAAAAGTTTTGTTATGATATTCAGTGAAGAAATATCTGAGCGTAAAGTACAATTACTGAACCTTTTCTATTAGAAAGATGAAATAAAGCACTGCACGTGGTTGTTCGTCTACCAGCCTGATCGCATCGACTACAATAACAACAATGAATAACCGGTTCTGATTCTGAAATACCGACGCGCCACTGGTCTGTGCCTGCAGATCGCCACAGCTGATTTCAGTCGCTAAAATAGGTTCTGCGCAATGACGTCCCTGTCACCTTTATAATATGCGGAGATTGAGGTTAGGTTGTAAGTGCATGACAGTTTTACAGTTAGCGAAGCGACAACATACCCCTGGTTTAAGCCGCATTCACAGAACGTCGACGTGTCGCTGGCGACACTTGGCCGACCAATAGCGTTGCGACTTCGTGCGTATTCCCCTCTGTCGCTGACGACTATCTGCTGTCCCCCGTGAAGTTTGAATTTGCGAACTACAGTAAAGTGTCGCCAGTTTTTTTGAGGTTAGGACTAGGACGGTTTCATTTGAATTCAAATTAGATATGTCGCAAACGCAGACTGCACAACGCGGGAGTTAAATTTAATATGAATTCAACTTGTAACTAAATTAGAATTGCTCAAAAAGGTAATTTGTTTGGTAATAACTATTTCAACATATCTAAAAGCGGCGAAAAAGGCCATATCATAGGACGCTTGGATCGGAGCATGCAACACTGCACATTATAAGGAGGAAGTTACACGTACACTCATTTTTTTTAAACTAAACGCGAGCGCAACAAGCTAATTTCAAATTCTTATTTAGGAGGTTATTTTCTAGAGGTGCGCAAAATTTCAATGATGTAGCTAGTTCGGGCTAGTCCTTTTTGCAGGAGGTATTGGTTATCTTGACATATGCACCTTTTCAATGAGAAGACCGACTAAACCAAGCACTTTCTCAAAAGCCTTTGGTCCCATTCGAAAAAGTTAATTTGTATTTTAATTCATCATCAAGTCGCATTTGACAAACACCAGTACCAAATAGGTATATCAAGTATGTTTTGTCGTAAGATTGGTCGTACCCAAATTCTGCATCAAAACCCAAAATTTCTACATTGGTGTGTACATACTCAAATACCTAATATACCTTCTTTTATTTTTTATGACTTTTTGCATATTTCGTTTTTCTATACCATACACCACCATAGTATAACCGAAAGTTGTTATTTGCCTTAAGCTTTACTCTTGCTAGCAATTTAATAATATACTTCGTGAGTTATATAAGTATATATCACCTCTGATATTTAGTAATTTAACGGTACCTTGATTTCAAAGAATTGTGTCGGTCGCGGGCTTTTTGCGGTAGTAGCGACTGTCGCGCTCTCGCCCATATGTTAAGTGGGGGTATGTCGCCAGCGACACTTCGGCGTTCTGTGAACGGTGCTTTAGAGGTGAGTCTTGCACTAAATGAAATAGAGGTAGTGTGTTCAGTAATTTAAATTGTGTGCGCTGTAGGTAGTAACGGATTTCAGATAATTTGGTTTTCACCGATACAACGAAGTATCGGATTATGCTAGGAGTCTGTAATTCAGCAAAAGATATCTGAATAGGTAACATGAATCAGAAGCCAGTTAAACACTTTAATACATCGTTGTTTAGCGATAACTATAGCTATGATTTTGAAATCTAAACGGTGGTGTCCTAACGGAGACTCATACAATGCTTATTATCTACAGTGGTATGTAAGATTAAGCAGGTGTACATAGTGAGGCAATGAGACTTCCCAGCTGGTACCCTCAACCGGAAATTACAGTACTGCTGCTGCAAAATTTAACGATATAGAGGAATACTGGATTACAATTGTTGCGTCGAATTTGAATGCGACACTTGGCGTAATGAATTGGGTTTGTGGAAAAGTGGAATATCGAAACTTTGTAACAGAAGAATTAAACTTCATGTTTATCTATTCCTGAATTCTAAATGTATTACTTCGAGTTTAGACAAAAAATAATTCATACTTCAACTGTAATTGTGATTAAATAGCAGTGACTTGCCACTATAAGTGTCACTACCTTAAAAATGGTTAAGTGTATGACTCTTTTCAGTGTTTCCAAAAAATTAAATTAATCCATAACTCACATAAAAGCAGGAGTGCCTCATTTTCCAATCATTATGTCAGTTAATAATAATTCAACATTAAGCATTTATCTGACTTGACGGATTTTTAAGTTACATTTTCTCGACTGACCTAACTATAGCATTTTAATAAGTAATGGTTATTTTTACGGTAATACCTAAGGCACTTAAATATTATTTCAAAATAGACAAATAACTTTAACCCTAAAAATAATGCGATCGCATACACATCGCCTACCTTGGCGCATATCTATAAAGGAATCCACATCTATGCCGTGTTGTCTTCGTTGGGACTATAGCTGCGCTGAGGAGGCTTTATAAGCCGAAACAGCTGTCCATGGATTGTTTTGACGCAGGCGACATGGCATAGACGTAATTATTATCCTAAAAATAATACCGAAAAATCGTATTATATTAATTTAATGCCAAAATCGCCGCTCTACCTTCAACTTTGAATACTCAGTATTTAGTTTGTAGCAAACTGTATAAACGATATTTATCATAAGTGTGATATCCACCACTTTGTATAAAAACAGTACAGTACGGGTATCACCCCTAACTTTCCCTACTTAAGGCATTCCCAATCGAATACTTACGTGAAAGTAAAATCTAAAAATTAGGCATACGACCGAGTTTCATAGAGCTCCTGTAGACAAAGTTATTTGTTAAAATCAAACGAAACGCAATTAACATAGTTACTTTAATGTACTGTAGAATAGTTAGAAAAAAATACATTTATATCATGTACATTTTCACTAGGAGTTGTTTGATGGTAGACTTGTGAAACAGACAACTATTTTGTCTATGTCAGTAGTATGGATAACTACACTAATGATACCGAACAAACGATTCGGTAGTGTTCATGTTTTTGCCAGCGAATTTAAGCTTTTATGGATTGCCTCCTCCCTATGTTAAGTGTTTAATTTTTCAATAAGTTAACACAATATGACACAATTTCCTTTTTACCGGCTAAAGTTAGGTATTTTTTTCATTTCAAGTTATAAAACTACTAATACCAACCATTCAGTTTATCATCATAAATATAAAATAACCGTGTAATAACAAAGCTTATCGTAATATAAAAGTTAAGAAGCGATTTACCACCGCACATTTATTTGTTTTTCTGCTCTAAGCGACCTTAAATTTTACCAAATTGAATTTATTGAATTTAGCAAAACTATGATAAGTTCAAAAACACTTAAAATGTAAATAAAATGAATTGCTAACGTACTTAATTTTAAAAATAGAGCACCGTTTTGTAAGTGTTCAGAGCATTTTGAAAGTTTATATTACATATTCCTATGTCACGTCACGATCATTATTATGTGTTTCACTCTAAATAACATGACAAAGGAAGAGCAAAAACGGTAAAAATCATATCTCGTCATCTACCGGTGATATTTGTAACCTATATCCATCCTCTTTCTAATGAGGGCCAGTTTGTAGCATGACAGATGGCAAAGATCGTTTGTCCTTTTACGTGGAGTTATCCGTAGACAGTAGGTACTCAAACTAAAAATAACGTTTTATTGTTCCAAAATGTCCACTTTCCATAAAAACGGGTTTATTAATATACTCAATTCTCATTACTACGCCAACAAAAATATGGTCAATAAGTGCATGGGCAGCAATTTTAAGAAACCATCTTATTTTATTAGGCATTTTTTGAGGTTTACTTAAATGGGCAAAAAATACAAGAAGAAGATATACAGGGTGTTCACGCCAACAGTCTATAATAGCTATCTTTTTTATTTGAAGTAGAAGAATAGTGGTTTAAATATGAAAGTTTCTTGACTTTTCAAGAAGAATCTCGTAATGGCGAGAAAAAAGCAATCTAGTACCAACTGACGGATCTTCACTGCAACTTATCTATTTTAAACGGAACTACTCCATTCCGAATAGCGCATTAAATACAGCACATCGAATTAAACAAAAAATAGGTACTGAGATTCCACTACCCTACAGTCGTCTGTATTTGAAATAATTGATGTTGAATGGAATAACTATACTGCTCATGAAACATCTACAAAAGCTAACTTTTTTATTTGAATTCATAGAGTAGTCGTTTAAATGGGAAAGCTTATTAATTTGAAATATTCTAATCGTCATAATAAAGAACAATTAAGCATCAACCCACTAAGATATTATTAACTTTGTTACGAGCTGGATAGAGTATATTTAGTTAAACAAAAAAGTAGAGATATACCACCAAGTTTTGAGATGTTTCATATTAAATATTTGCTTTTAGTTATAATTGCAAACTTTTTTACATGAGGTCATAGAATACTGGTTTAAATAGGAAAGATCCTACTTTTTTTTTCTAAAAGAATCACTGAACCACTATTCTACGACTTCAAATGAAAAAGTTAGCTGTAAGTTAGTGTTAGACTGTTTCGTGAACAGCAATTATGCCATATAAAACATCTCAAAAGGAAATGAGTGAAGTATAATAATATCTCTATACTATTTCATTAGAATGCTTTTATATTAAGACGACTTATCTGTGTCTGTGCGGCCCTCGGTCGCGCATGTACAGGGACCTACATTACCGACGCACAGGCGCCTAACCGACCGTAACATTGCATTTGTCGCTAGATGATGCACGCCAATTTTCATTTTAGTTACTGACTGTAAGTACAGAGTGACAGAGTGTAAGTCATTGTGTTAACAGTAAAAGTGTAAAAGATTTATATCGGAGAGAAAATATAATAGTAATTGACAAACGACATTACAGTCTCTCATTTTGCTTATGACTAAAAGTAATACATAAGAAAAAACTTGAATATCCATGAAAAAATAAAATAAAAATATTTTTTACAATTAAAAGCATTCTCAGGTATAAATGTCAACACTTGACTTTCCTATTTAAACCAGTATTTTACGACTAGACTGTTAGCGCGAACACCCCTTATGTATGTGGATTGGTTGTAACTGACCTGACATGCCAAGCAAGATCGCTTGTCTTAATTACGTTGAACATTTCCTTGTTGGTCTTTATATAACCAAAGGTATGCCTAATTCCTCCTTCAACAGTTGAGGACCTGACGAAGAGGAAGTAATGTCGACCTGATGAAGTAACTCCGGATATGTTGGGTAATGTTGAGAGGAAGACAAAATTCGGATATCTCCTTACTAAAATAGTAGGTATTTTTCAACACATACTTAGTTTTAATAATGTATATAAGCAGTGTAGATTTTTCTAACACAATGTCTTAATAACATTTCATAATTTAAAAAACGGTAATCGTTAAAAATGATAATACCACGCCGCCGCTTTAATTTGAGATTTGATACCTTTTTAAAATGTAGCTACTCTTGAGTTTTCTCTAAAACAACCAATAATGAAATAATGGTGGACATCAATATGTGGGTCCAGAATAGGTATCTACTAATCCGTCATCAATACTACTGACGTCACATCTTCAAAGGAATATCAAATTTCGGTAACTGTAGGTACCACCACGTAGTGTGCCCTATGGTACTGAAATTGAATTTAACGATAAATCCGAAATTGCAAATAAGCAAGTAGTAATAACGAAATTAAGGTCCATTTATGTTATAAAGAAAAGCTCCCCTTTTTAAAATAATTTTTAACCATTCCCCGCGAAATTCTATGAATTTGATGGATAATTTTTTGTACTATAAACAGTTTTCAACTTCAGCGAAAAATTGTTTCAAAATATTCAGATGAGAAAGGGTGGTATTTAGGTATAACGATTCTCGCCTGTCACAAGTTCGTTGCTCTTTGATGATCATGCAAGCCATGGTCCGCTGTTATTGAATTCCCCAAAAAAGGGGAAACCTCAGGAACGTTAGTGTCAGTAACCGTCCCATTCGTTCAGCTTTACCTTAGCGGACACGATCCATTAGGTAATTGACTCGATAATTGAAATATAAAGCCGGGTAATGAATACGCAATTTCCTGCGTATTCTAAACTCCATTTCCTCTGTGTGACGTTGCAAAACGGAAGTGCTGGCGCAAGGTGCAATGAATAGCTTATTAAGCACGGATGTCAACAATACCTCCAGCAATGGACAGTACACGGTTTCATAATATACGTTTCAAGTAGTATCTGCACGCTATGATTCGAAATTTCTATTGGTACAGTGCTCGGCTGTCCTCTAAAACGATTTTTTGAAAATTAAAAATTGAATTTATGACATATCAGCTATTATGTTTTAACTTGAAACTTCTCGAGTTCAGTTAAAATTTTTATACTAAAAACAGCGCACACACAGCAAGGCGACAGCAATATGAAAAAAAATATTTTTAGTAACAGAAAACTTCATTACATATTGCCCTTTTTGCCAGACAAAATTGGAAAATCTAATAAAGAGACTTATAAATGGTCGTCTGCACTGATTACTGGTGAAGCTGCATTTTTAGTTAACACCACTATTGTCGAAAAAATATTAGCACTTGGCAATTCCCCATTCAACATAATCAAGAGTTTATACATATTACACAGCGACCATAATTTGTTTTAGAGGCTATAAAACGGACGTTATTAAAAGTAATTTGTGTTATCATTGAAATCATATCTAAATTACACATTCACGTATTGTTCACAATCAGCACGAATAGTCCACTAACATATGGATCGCCATTATTTACAAGCCTTAATTGGTTCGTATTTTTTGAAAATGATTTAAATTGAGTATTGAAAATATAGTGATGCTTTATTTCATTTTCGGCGACATGTTATGAAAGTTAAACGGAGAGTAACAGTTTTGCAAAGGGGGGATGTCACAAAATTGTATCCTACTTTTAGTTTTAGCGGTTTAAGTTTTAAGTAATTAATTTCAGTTTAAATTAGTTCAGTTCCGTGTAGCTCTGTTTAGGAACCTGGCCACGACCCTTCCGTTGTGATTTGGGAACTTTTCGTAGCTAGCGCCCCCTTTTCTTACACCCCTGGTACTCAAATTGCGATACCAAGAATAGCTATACGTCAAATGCTATCCAAAGCAACTACAAAAATTCAAATAATATTGAAAAACTCTAAAATTTTTACAAAAATAGTGTAATGTGCTCTTAAAAAACAACTTTATGGTACTCAGTGACGGAAGACCCTCTATAATTGAAAACAATAAATAACCTTTTCATTATACCCGTCTATATGACAAATTGCGTTTCAATAGCTTTTCAAATGGTAGACGTCATAATAGTCTACTCTGTATGTGTCGAAACGAAAATTTATTTAAAAAATAAACTGTAATCCAAATTACTAAGCAAATGATAAGTTAATTTATTTGTAGGACAAGAACGTTATTGATAAGACACAGGCCTTTTCTATTATTAATTTTAAATATAATTGACGAAATCATTAATTTACAGGAAGACGTTATGTCACTACTTGTTAAAAGAGGTAGAATATTTTGTTGGTCTAAGCCAAAAAAAAAACCAATTAACTTCTTATTAACATGATGGAAATTTATAAATAAATCATTACATTTCCAACTAATTGAGAGCCTTGCACTTCATAGTAGAAAGCGTTCAGACAACTTTCCCCATATAAATTAACGGAAATGTAAACAATCTGATGGTACTATATAGTACAGCAAAACTATAGTCTTACTGGAATTATCGAAACAACTCCATAATCCAGCTCTGAATAACGACTGCAGGTGTACAAAGTTTAACTTAAATACCTTACGAATTCCGTTACACATTACTCGCATAGATCAACTACTCATATCAAGTAGAACAAAATTTTAATAACAGCCACAGTGGCGGATGCGCTCTCATCTTAAGCCAGAAATACTTTTTAACTATTAATGTTCAGACTCGAAAAACTTTAAACACATTCAAATTTAGATTAAATTAGATTTATGTACCCTTCCATAGAAATTTGAATTGTAGTAAAGTATTTGTGTAAAAGAACTAACAAACACAATTACTACTAAATAAACGTCTATACTTCCAGTCAATGCTCCAACGTACCACATCGATACACTTCTTACAAGAAGCTTAAATAATGTTTGCAACAAATAGATAATTACTATACCTGAGCTTATTATATTATTAAACACGTAGGTAGTTTGAATCTTATATTGACATGTCGCGTGGCCCTAAAATTGTTGGACATGTACATTAATATAGTCTTGCATTTTCAATTTGTATTGGCAGAACAGTGCGCAGAGAAATATTATGGGAACAAAAAAATTGAGCGAGTTCCTACAAATATACCTAGGTGTATATGTTTCGCGCAGGCATAATTTTACAATGTAAGGTGGATCTATAATAAAAATTGGCATGGCGAGGTCTGTACTTTTTAGACATTATTACTATGTATCTCTTTAATGTTTTTATCTTCAAGAGCACCATCCGTTTGAGGTGTTTAATACAGACACTATTATTGTTTTCTGAGGACAAGACAGTAATAGTTTTCTATAAACCAGAACTGCAACGTATTGTTTTTGCATTCACTGCATTTTTTGTCTTGTCCTTGTCCAACTTACTATCAAAAAAAGTGACACAGACAACGTTTAAAGAACTTCTGGTTATATCCAACTAGCAGTCCACACTTAACAAACACAAAATACACTATTAACACATTTCAAAAATCACCATATGTATATCTTTGTGATACTTATACCACGCACCTGAATAGTTCAGCCTTAGATAAGGAAAAAAAGTTACCAAATGGCAGTGGCATATAGCATGTATAGATAAAGGGTATCTAGTTGGCAGAAATAAGGAAAATTGATGACTTACGTCACTGTTACTACTCGTGGAAGCTGATTTTTTCACTTCAACCTTTACACCTACAAGCTACACCTTTTTTACAACCTTTTAATATTGCACAATGTTCAGCAAAATTTACGGTGTTTGACAAGTTACGTCAGATGCAGTTAAAATGGCGGCCGTTCGTTTTTGGTAACACTTCCGATGTAGGCGCCAAACGCTTAGTTAGTCCTATATTTCCTTATCTAAGCATACCACGGGTTTGCACTGCTTTATTCTGTGTTCTAGCACAACTCCGATATGATCCCCCATGTATTTCTGCCTTAATTTATGTGGTTTGCAGTTCTTCGAAATTACCGTTTTATTAGGATGCCCTCTACCTACAGGACTTTGCTATATATTATATCAAGTGCATTAGCTATAAGAAATTATTTATGTTTTTGTATTAAAAATAGCTGGCTTTACAGAACATACATTTTCGTAAAGAGGGAGGCAGGTGTTACCTGGCAAATTGGAGCACGTATGTACAGTCTAGAAGAAGCTGCCAGCTGGAGACGTGTCTTACATGTCTACAAAAGCATTCTTTGTATTGTAACGTGAATCTTCGGCGTGTGCCCAACTGAAACCCATTCTTTTGTTGGCGCGGTACACTACAGCTTCTCAAAAATTAACGAACACCGATTTTACCGGTGTCGACAAAATTGTACGCCAACTACGAACCCAAAAATTTAGATATAGCAATGGGATTGAAGAAAAGTGACGCATTCCAGGCAAATAGTAACAATAACATCGTTCTTTAATTATCGGTACTGTGAAAACAAAATATAGGTAGACACACTAGATTAATATGATCAAAATTGTTGCAGTCCTACTACTCTCATATACAATATACTTTTACAATATGTACCGAAAGCAATCTTATGAAACGGGGAAACATCTACTACGGGGTTTTATTTCAGCTCGCATTCTACTCGTATGTATTCCATATCTTGCATATACATTTAAACAACACCGGCAACTTAAACCAGTGGTGGAATAATAAGAAGCTATTCAAGCAACTACAACCAAAACATCCATTCTGACCTCTATTCTATAAAATCTTAAATAGAATGCGAGCTGAGTCTAGTTTGATTCTAATTAAACGATATATGAAAAAACCTTACTACAAGAATTTTGAATATCTAAATAAGTATTCGGCAGCTAAGCTGCCATCTTCAGTAAAAGTACACTAAGCGACTTCTTGAATCTTTTCCCGGAATCTGGGCTTAAATAACCCTGTGATAAATGTTTCTTCGCTTCAAAAAATTGTATTCGCCACAGGCATTCAAATTTTAAAAATATATCACGCCAGCAATTAGTGCTACGTGTCGACAAAGGACGTGACAGCATCAGCGCTATCTATGGGCCAGTATTCCAGACATGCGCACCTACTACCGTACGACGGTGCAATCCATTAAGTAGCGATCCTAGTAAAAGATGGCGCAGGCGGAAGCTACCCTATATAAAGCACGGGTTGGCGCATGCCGGGAAGTCCCAGGTCTGATCGGAAAAGCAATAAAGCAAGCGAACCCGAAGTTTGAAAGAGTTTTCCGTGCTAGCGAGTGCAGTATACCTTTCTGAATAGGAGTTTACTGAATTAGTAACCTTCCAATAGTAGTGTTTTGATATATTTGTGTTTGGATTTAGCATACTTCGGTACAGGTGTGTAAATAAAGGAAGTTAAAACAGATATTCGATTTTTCAAACTTGGACGGCGCAACAATATTTAATATATTGGCACACCTCAGACGAGGTAAACCATAATTCAACTGTACGTTAAACAGTTTTTGTTTTTGTGTTCTCCCGCCGGATTTACTGCATTAAATTATAAGCTTATACAAGTAACACTTTAATGTTGTTCGTTATAGTTCGAATCACAAATATGTAGCTTTGCATTATTAGAAATTAGAGAGTCAGCAACAAGGAAAATTTTGCATGTTGACAAATTCTCTCGTGATTTCGAAAGCATATAATACAAACGAGCGCAAAATTTATGGTTCTGTTATGCATACATAGCTCGAGAAATTTTTGCTGCGCGGCGCATAGTAAGTTTAGGTCATAAGTCGCAAGTTCCAGAACTACAATGTAGGTAAACATCGAGTAATTATTAAGGTCGCATGTCTACTTTCTCTCGTCGAACATACCAGATGACTGCCATTAAACGGAAGAAAGTAAAAATGACTTATCTGTAAAGGCAACAGCACTTTATTTTTGTAGGTAAGGTTAAAAATAAAAACGTGACCGCTAAACACCTGGTCAATGTCGCTTCTCATGCAATTAGCGTTCTTGGCAAATAACTGCAAAATAAATCGAAAACATCATGTGCATTAAAATAGATTGTTTTTGTGGCAAGATAATATAAGCCGTAATCAAAAATAAGAAGAGTCAAAAAGGATATCACTACAGTTGATGAAATAAAATTGTTACTTATAATAATATATTAAAGGATTCTGTTAACAATAATTTACAAGAACAAACATATACCTATATAAAATGCAATGAATTATAGATATATCAAAGGCGACAATAATTATAATATGTGTATTTTAATTTTTAGTAATTTAATGTTTCAACACCCAAAAACAGCTTACTGGTTAATAATTGAATAGATAGCTTGTTTAACAAAAATAAAGCTAATGAAAATACATATATTGTAAATGCTGATAAACTTCTACAGTCATGCAGTCATTATGACGGCGGATTAGACCATTAGTTTTGTCATAGTTGGCAGTTCTGGATAATATTATCTAAGCGTTAAAAAGAAAAAAGAAATGTTTAAAAATGTTTTAAAACATATTTTATTACGGGCACGTTTAACATTAGTAGTATAAGAATCTATATTCAATCATGTATAGAAAGACAAAACACAACGACACAGTTAGAACAGAAAGCAATAGAAACACACAGTAAGATGTAGCATATACATGTAAAAAAAATAAATTTCGGTTTCTTAACAATAACACTTTAAGTCAAAGTTCGATACGACATATTTTGAGTACTTTTCGTACCAAATTTGAATATAAAATAACAAACAACACCAATTATATTGCAGTTGAGAACATACACATTATATAGTCTCTAGCCAAAGTGCATATCGTTTTCTCAAAAATGCTTGCATTCATGATCTTTACCACGAATCGCGGCAATCGCAGACTTGCTTCAAACAAAACAGGAAATGGACTACGTAAACGCTACAAGTAATGAGTACTCAGCATTGTTTATCTACAATATTACACAATAATTAAGGACACTATCGCTGAGATAAGAATGTGGGAGGAAAATGGCTAAGTATTGCACACTTTAACTTGTTACATACATACGGTTTATGAAGTTTGACTAATTACCGAATTTCACTTGTGTCAAGAAAAAAGCACTCTGTTGGGTATGTAATAGCACATTAGATGTATTTTGCTCAAATTGATAAATATTTATTCAATACTCATACTCATATAACATCCAATCAGTTTAAGATGCAGTTTGATATTATAAACCAGCTAAAAATTAAAAGAACGCTCAAAGTTAGGGTACGTTTTACAATAATATTACGGAAAAAATTTGTTATGAATATTAATTACAATTTTTTTTACTGTATTCGACAGGACCAGGTATAAAAATCAAGTGAAATGGTATTATGATAGTAGCACCGAGGGTCTAAAGCTCAGTAAATTATCCGGTTTATAAAACAATAATTGCCACAAATTATGAAGTGGACAAGCCTTATGCGGCACTCTTGGGGCATCATTTTGTGAAAATCAGTAATGAATCATCTAGCGGTGGCTTTACGAACTATGACATAGGTCTGTAAACACATACTACATTTCCGACTGCCCAGTAGGGTTGGCAGATTTCAAAAAGTCGGGATTTTGATATTGTTGTCGGGACAAATAAATATTATAAATCAATAGAAAAGTAGATCAAACGTCGATCGGAGTATGAGGTCTACTAGGGTGGAACAGTCAAACTACTAAGTCAACTCAAATTTAACCCCAAAACCAATTAGTAACTAGTGAATAACCAGGAATAATAGGTTCGTTTACGAATTTAGGCACATTTTTTACTTATTTCATTACTAAGAAATGCTACGCTATAATAAACTTAATGCTGGGTTCCTGGAGGGAGAGGAAAGATCCATCCGAGATAACGATATAAAGAGAACCACAACTATTTTATAAAACAGGACCACTCCATAATTACTGCACCGATATCTTTCAAAATGGTCTTATTCGAAAGCTCGTGCTCGACATTTTCACGTAAGCAATTTTTTTTCATGTGCAAACTAGGTGATGCTATAAGCAAACTTCGTAAAAGTGTAGGCTAGAAATAATCTAAAAGGTAGACCTCGCAATTATCAATTATTTTAGCAATAAATATTTATTATATTGGTTTGAGAAATACCTTAGATTCTGACTGAATCTTTTATCTTTCAGATAATCATTCATTTATCTCTAAATATTCACTAGTTTTTAAATGGTGCCATTTTGTAAAAATAGGTTGTTCTCTTTCTATCTTTAGCTCGAATATTATTACAAAACAGCACCACATTAAAATTACTGAATATTTACGGATAAATGAATGCTTATATGAAAGATTTAACTAGAGCCTAATAAGGTATTTCTGAAACAAATAATATACTTAATATTTTTTGCTAATTACGAGGTTACCTTTCAGATTATTTTTAGCCTACACTTTTATGTATTTTACTTATTGCACAACTCAGTTTACACATAAATAATAGCTTACGTGAAAATGTCAATCACGAGCTGTCGAATAAGACAAAAAATATCGGTACAGTAATTATGGAGTGGTCCTGTTTTGAAAAATAATTCTATCGTTATCTCGGGTGGATCTTTCCTCTCTCTGCAGGATCCTAGCCTTAAGCAAAAATACAATAACTTAGGCATGGTCTATAATACTTTCTTGGTTGGCAACGCTGCGTCACAATCGTAATAGCACGCGCGACGAACTGATCTGAATTTCCAGCAAATCGGAGTGCCGTGATGTAAACGCGTGCTGTAGCTTTAAATTCCTGTTGAGATCATTGCATTAGGAGAAGCTGTTCGTCGGGACATCTTGTATTTTATCGGGAGTCTGGACATAATATAAAATGGGACAATCCAGACGAATCCCGACCATCTGGTAACCCTACTGCCCAATTATTTGCTGAAAATCAGTAATGCGTCATCTAGCGGTGACTTCACAATCCACGACATAGATTGGTACGGAAGGTAAGTACGATCTCTGTATTTGTCCAATGAGCGTTTCAGTCCATTGGAAAATCATAAGCAAAGAGACCAATAAAATAAAATTACTTTGAATGATTAATGATTTTAGCTCACAGTTAACCGCCTCGTGTACCACGTAAGACAGACACTAGGGATTCTAATTTATATTAGTTTGACCGTGATATGGTTATCGCTTTTCTATATATCACCATAAAAGGAATGAAAGAACACAGACTTGCAACTAATTCTTTGTGGGCGTGGGAGAATCTGCAACGAAAATTGCATGGTCATGGCAAGATTTAAATGTTTTTGATGACAAAAATATTTTATTAGCGGCCTAAGAAGCTAAGATTTGCAAGAAGATTTCAGTGCTGTGATAATGGCTCTTACTGAGGAAATCACCATTACCGGGAATAGGTTCGCATATGACTATATCACAACCTCCTAATATTCTTAAAATTTGTGTTGGAAATGTTTTTTACAAGGAAGTGTTTAAAATTCAGCTGCTAAAGTTTTGACAAGTTTTGTTTCTTCAAGAAATTACTCAAAATTATTGGAAAATGTAAACTTTATCTTGATAATTGATATTCACACGGATTTAATTTTTGACCAGCAAAAACGTCTGAGGGCTACAAAACAAAAAAAAAAGATTTGTTGCTATTGAGGCTTTAGGTATAATTTTTTAAGTCGCTGGGACTACACTAAACATAAATATTAGTTATTTTTTATAACAGAATTCACCGAAAAATTAAGATAAATAATTTAACCGTTTTTAAGCTCATATCTAAATCAAGCAAGTATGTTGGCGTGTACTGCTTTGGTAGTTTTGCAAGCAATAAGATTTGTTTTGTTTGTTTGTTTTGAGTTACCTTACGCGGATCCATTTTTTCACATCTTTGTTTGGTGAAGGTTATTATTATTACTATTTTATTAAAAAATATTCTACATCTTTCTAAATAAATCCAGAAGATTTTTTATGGAACCCTAGAAATACATTAAATTAAAAAAAAGTCTTGAGTTTTTCTACAATGTATCAGATGTGTCCAGGTTAAAAATACGCATGTATCGAAAATACAGCCAGTCCTCCCACAATTTTTTTAATACAGTTTTGATATCTAGTTCCAGTTTTGAATAAGAACAGGTAGCCAATATATCGACTAAACTAGCACTTCGCGGCACACTTACCGGATTTCCTCTTTTCCGATAACAATAACGACTTGGACCTCTTGATGCGAAGTGACCGCCTACGTATGGAGCGTAACAGCGATTCCGGAAGTCGTTGGAAGCGAGGCGATTCCGGAGGCTTCCTCTCGGGCATGAGCCAGTTTTTCACGGTCGTCATAGAGATGCCGCGCGATTTCCTCGGGGTCGGGGTCGATTCATTCTTGAGATCCACCATGGTAAACATTAAGCACTTCAACTTTACACTATGCTGCACCTTGTCGACACACACCACAGTAATTATCTATCACACGTTCGCACAGTAATCCAGTGGATCGCGGACATTTCGGAAAAATACGCGCCACAGCTTTCGAAAGCACGAATAGTCCGCGATGTATTAACTTCCGAAGTCTTTGGAGCGAAGAACGTCAGAAGGGGACGGTCCCCACTACGGTTGCAGCAACCGCGTGGATCTTGCTTGCGCAAGCGTTGAATGAATATACCGGCATAGTTGATTTTCATTGAAGTAAAAAATTTAGTGTGTATGTAAGCTCTTTTTGCATTACATAAGCATATCCCAAACACAGATATAAAGACCAATCCTCAGGAATAACTTTTTGCAGTTCTGAAGCGCAGTGTGAAGATACTTTTCATTGGCGACAACAATAAGAGTATATAGTGAGCAATAAAAACGTATTACAGTAAACAAGAAAGAAGTATCATTTTATAAAATAAAGTTGATTGTACAGGATGTCTGGAAACGTTTAATCAACTCGGGCAACTTTTTTTATGAGTATTAAATACATATATGTATTACAGAAAATCGGTATAATGAATATGGTGTAAATTGTTCTTACTAACAATTCAAGGAGAAATCAAATTTCAAAATCGATTAAAATTAAAAATAGTCTATAAATTATGATTGATAATCATTCATCGTATCAGAGTTGAATTTGAACTTATTAACGCAACTTTTTATGCAGAATGGAACGGCGTCCAACGCAATTATTATAATTTTATCATTTAGTAGGCATTATCACCTACACAATTTTTTCTTATTTCTGCCATAATGGATTTTTAAATATTCGAATTAAGCGTTTTATTTATAAATTTGATGTATAACCTGCCATACTTATTAATACATAAATTCTTGTTTTTTTGTCATATGTATAGTTCTATACAGGGTAATTCAGGAGGAAGTGGCAATATTTTGGGATGTGGCAGTATTCAGAATTCTGAACAAAAAAAAACTGATACCGACTTATACCCTAAAGCTCTCCGTTTCAGAGATACAATCTTAGAAATAGTATAATTAAACAACCACTTTTTCTGAAATATCTAAGTAATCAAGAATTATTCAAATTTGAAATTCTCTAAATCATCTTAGCTATAGAAGGGCCTGATTTCACACACATTTTAATTTTCTTACATTCACTGAGGGGTAGACAACTTAAGGGTAGTTACCCTTTTCTTCTCAATAACTTATCATCCCTTAGTGGTTTCACGGTTCTGACCTTGAAATCTATCATTCTTTTGGACAAAAAAGTTACTCTTTTTGTATGCCGATTATATTAACCGTTCTCGAGATAAAACGACATTTTATTCGAACATGCTTAAACAGAAAAGGGATATTCGAATCACATCAGCAAGGCTATGACAAATGAAACAAACCATATTACTGTTACAATTAAGTAAAATTTATTAGGATAAGCTTACATTCAATCATACCTAGTGTGCTTACACACGCTGAATATGCCAATATGGTATTTGTGTATGGTTTTTGCCATCAGCTGCTTCTAAAGAATATGGAAAACGTTTTTCGGGCTGTACCATACACAAATACCGTATCGTCACATTCAGCGTGTAAACAAACTAGGCATGATTGACTGTAAACAGGAATCTGATATCTTTACTTAATTGTGACAGTAATATAGTTTGTTTCATTTGTCATGGCCTTGCTAATTTGATTGAAATACCCCATTTCTGTTTAAGCATGGTCGAATAAATTGTCGGTTATCTCGAAAACGGTTAATCTTATCAACATACAAAAAAGAGTAACTTTTTGTGCAAGAAGAATGATAGATTTCATAAATTAGGTCAGAACCGTGAAACCGCTAAGGGATGAAAAGTTATTGAGAAGAAAAGGGTAACTACCCCTAAGTTTTCTACCCCTCACTGAATGTAAGAAAATGAAAATGTGTCTAAAATCAGGCCCTTCTATAGGTAAGATGATTTCCGGAATGTCAAATTTAAATATTTCTAGGTCACTTAGATATTTCAAAAAAAGTAGTTGTTTAATTAGAAGTTCTAAGGGTTGTATCTCTGAAACGGAGCGCTTTAGTTAAGTGGATGAGTATTTTTTGTTCCATTTCCCAAATTATTGTTACTTCCTCCTGAATCACTCTGAATAAAATTCTTTATTTTTACCGAAACTGAATAATAATTTTTAAATGCTGGTTTCCGCAAAGTATTTGTTACATATGGAGTTTTTTGACCGTCCACAATAATATCAATGATGATTTCACATGATTTTTGACGTCCAATTAAACATAATAGAACCCATTATACAAAGTTGGAACAACAACATATTATTAGATCTATACACTTTATATTGTTATTATTATTTCAAATACAAAAATGATTTCTACACAAACTGATGATGTTGCAATGAGAAGCCCAATATTTAATATTATAGCTCTGATTGTTATAAAAGATCTAGAAGAAATAAGCGTAATGACCAAACAGACTATGTAATCATGATATAGATATTATGGTAAATATGTAGAGGAACTTCTCATAATACTACTAAAAACAAACGAAAACTGAAAAAATCAGCCATATCCAAACAAACTTACCGGAATAAAAAAACAATAATAGAAAGAGCAATTAAACTAACTCGCTTAATATACATAGCAGACCATCGAAAAAATAAAAAAGCACTAATTAATTAGGCGGAGCACACTACTTTGAAAAAAAAACCGGATTTTTGAAGTCAATGTTTATCTTAATTTATGTACTTGATAATCACAAATCTTGGTACCTACATACGTCTGCATAAAACATGTTTATGATAAGGATATTATATATAAAGAACTTCAGTGCAATCCTTTTTAGTTTTGATAATCTTCACTTTCCCGAAAAATAATCATTTTTACATATTTAGCCGCAGAATACATGACGTCAGGTTTTTCATAGGTTTTGAAAGACAATGAAAAAACTACTCGTGTACTGTTCCAATGTCATCTCTATTCTATGACGTATACAGCAAGCCCCGGGTCCGGACATTCTGGAAATTTTATTTATTTTGGATTATGGTATCAGTGCGTTAACGTTTTTGGTTGTTATGCCAATGGTAATGACGAGCTATGAATCAAAACTAAATAACATAAAAATGTTATGTATGGGTGTACATCCAACAAGATAAAAAAATACAATTCGCAATGAAAATAATAGGTTTGGCTAAAAGATAACTGTCACGTTAAATCTGGAAGGCAAACAATCTTTTGTCGGTAGTCTGGCACACCACCTGTCTATACGGTCACGTTTCAAAGCTGTCCGCTGCGGTTAACGAAACAGTTTTAACCCCCGAGCTAGAAAGTTATTAGAATTGTAAATGAAACGTGGACGAGACGTAACCAAAATTCGCTGGAGGAAATTAATCCCTCAAACAATAACTTCAACAGTAAAACGGTCTTTGTTGTGGCTTTTGAGTTATTTAGAGTGGTGAGCATGAATGTATATAGTAGACATGCAAAACCGCAGTGATAAAAATAATTTTTAGTCTTGAAACAATGTCACGTTGATTATAAACTATTAAGTAGTGTAATAAATTAGGTATTCACAGGCACTACCTTTCAAGATGATGAATTAATCCATTCTAAGTGGGCTAAGTGATCCAGAAATAAATAAAGCAAATCAAAGTCTAGTTCCACATCATTTATTACAGATAAGCAGAGCGTTTTCGACCACTAAAAAGTGGCCTTCCTCAGTGAAACATTAAAGGAGTAGAACAAACAATACGATTACAAAAAACAAATAGTGATAAGGGTGGTAATCACCGCTCATTATATAAAACTTAAGATGAGCCTCATGAGCTCATGAGGAATGACAAAATAAATAGTAAACATCATTTTGAAGAGTTCCCTTTAAAGGAGATTTCGATGTGAGTTTTCACTGGATATCCTTCCACTACTGATAGTTTTAGAAAGCCTTCTCAGCATTAACACTGTTAATTATTTTACTGAAATTTCGGATTTCTAGTTTAATTTTTCTGAAATCCGTACGTCAGACTACGTAGTAGCGTTATTCAAATATTTGACATTGCTTTTATATATAAAATACAATTCTAATACATGCAAAAACTAATAGTCAAAAATTAAGTAAAAAAGACTGTTCGTGTTAGTTTACCTGTTAAGATGTCGCTTTCGAAAGAAGATATGGTAAATATGGTGTTTGTTCTGGGTGAACGTGGTCAAAGATCTTTTTCGGTCGCAAATTACTGTCCAAGAAAATCTATATGTAATTAATACTTACAGAAAATGCTGTTCACATATACATTAGCAGGTCAACGGTTGACAGATAATAATTTTGTCAGTCAGCTCTCGACTAGCTACAGGAGTAGAGATAGATATCATTTATCAAAAATGACACGTCTGAACAGACCAAATTATTACGCCAATGAAACACTGAATTTTGCATTTCATCAGAAGAAGCGTACCTTAATATCCTTCGGAGCTATAGTCAATGTTCGTAAGTGCTTGAAACTTCACCTATTCGAACAAATATCACACATTTCGGTAATTGAATAATATGCATTGGTTTGTGGGTAGTAGAACAGGGTTAAAATTAAATAAGAAATCAGAAATTCAATTAAAAAGAAGGGTGTGTTATTTAAAATAACGAAGTAAGGGTAGGGTCCCGCGATACAACCGAAAGTATAACATTTTGATCATTCAGTAGAAAATTCTGACAAATTTGATTATTGCTAATAGTTTCCAACTTTTAGAACAATACGTTCATACGTTCATTCAGCTGCTGTCACGTACACCGAATTTTTGCTTTTTGTGATTCCGTTACTTAATTTAGTTTGTTTAAGAACAATTCAACTATTTTAACTCAACTACCAAATATATCACATAGTAAAGTAAGTTTGACTGTGTTGTTAGCAATCTTTATTTGATTATCAAGAAATGATAGAGTTTATATGTAAGTGTTGTCGTTATTGAGTTCTATCTACATTCAAATGTTCTAATTTCATTCCGTGTGCATTTCTTATCAACTTTTTTAGAGCATCTTCCATATACATTTTAAATACAGCTGATTATACAGGGTTCCTATAAATGATTTGTCCATCGAGGGCGCTTATGGAAATTATCGATTAAATCAGTGTGCCGCCTCTCAGGAAGGTGAACACAACAATTACTTTGACGTATACTTATCATCTGTCTATTATTGTTGTTGAATTGCAACTGTAAGGTTGCAGAAAGCGCATATTTCGGAGCTGAGTTGTGGCTACAGTAAGCCTGTTAAATAATTGTACGGAATGGTAGAGATTAACACAAGCCTACTATACCAACAATTATTGTTATTTCTTACCTTTGAAAGAAAAATAGAACCGTAAATTGTTGGAAAATCTTTATAAATCCATCCATTTCGTGACTGTAACTAGATCTGCAACCTTCAGTACTACCGTGCTCATTGATGTTCAGTGACCGCCGTGCATATTGTAGCTTGGCAGCACTTATAAAAAGGCGGCACAAAGAATTCAGAAATCAACGCCGCCCGCGTTGCATGAATCATTTATAGAAACCCTGTATATCGCAACAATGCAGACTCCATTAAATAACGAGTACCTTGCTCCTATATACACTAAATCACTTAACTTTTACCAAAATGTAAACATAGCTTGTTCTTGGAGATGCTCTTCTGAGTTCTACTTACCTGATTAACGCTATAAAAAATTATCAAAATTATTCCGATTTCTCATTGTTTAAGCTGAAATTATATAGTTAGTTTACCAACGATCTGATTTAGGATACCTATTCGGCTATTTTGGGTAATAAAATAACAATCATGCGGAAAGTTAGCGTCGGACATTCAAGGCAAACTATCAAGTATTCTAACGCGTATTGCACTTGAAATTCGAAACTTGTATGAGCCAACCACGAGTTCTAACACTACTCTTATAACGTGGGGTGTTGGACATAGGGCCTCGATAAACCTAATATTAGCTTAAGCTGTCAAAGGCAGCTGATGTAATCGATGAAGGCGTTTCCTAGAACAATGAACCCAACGTCAACAGTAGCAACCCCTGCGAGGGATTTCATGTCGTTTTAACGCTAATTATAATACGCGCACGTGGACAGTCTGACCACCCCATTCCATCTGTACGAATCATGTCGTTGTAATTCACTTTTTAGCGGCTAATTGAATCGGGCAGCTGTTAGTACTGCCTATACGAAAGAAATGACGTTTTAACGTGCACTGATTATGCCCGTAATGCAGATACATGTCCATTATGTGCACCTTATGCAGGCAAGTTCCTATTATGTTGGGTCATTGGTAGCTTAATCGGCGCTGACAGATGTCGCAATAAAAATGGCTTTGCATTGATAGGGTGTCCATATAAAACTCGTTAACGGATACTTTTTTTGTAGCATACGAACATTTATAATGGGATTTAAGAGCTTTTGATGAAATATCAAATACAAAAACAAACTATACAATTATTTTATGAAATTAAAACAACACTAAATTATTAGTTATAGTGCATGAATTGTTAAACATTTGAAAAATTCTATTGTTTTACGATACTTATTTGTGAAATGAAGCTGAATATGTCAGGATAATAAAGTCTTCTAATGGGAAATTACCGGCCTTACCTCGAGTTTACAAGTAAAACAGTTTTTTAGCCCACAGCTGGTGGTATGATAATACATTTTTCTATACTTATTTAAATATAAACAGAAACATAATTTGAAGAATAGCAAACGCAATTTTTGTGCTGATATCAGGGTTGGCAAAAAACATGTTTTTTAAATTAAACAAAACAAMCAGTTTTTTTTAATTTAATCATGTTTAAATTGTTTTAAACATGTTTTTTTCTTACTTAGTTAAAAACATGTTTAAAACGTTTTAAACACTGTTTTAAACATGCACTCTTGCAAATTACAATGTGTATTAGTGAAAATAAATACGAGTAGATGACTCAATGCGTAGCAGTTGTCTAAAAATCCCTAGGTGACTACGATTGCCTGTTGACATTTGTCATTTGTATTCGATGTGTACGGCGTTTACGCGACAATTTTAGTTATTATGGGCCGGTTTTTCTTTTCTATTTTAAGCGAAAATCAACTCTGTTTTTAAAATCCAGACCAATCACATACTGGTTACTGGGTGGATTTTAGCTAATATCAACTTTAACAAAGAGAATAGGAACCGACCTTGTATGTTTAAAGTTTAAAGTTCAACAATTACAATGACCAGTAGGAGAAATAATGTAGGGTGGAATTACTTCGACAAAATTAAGGTGCAAAATAGTATAATGCGAACTCGATGCAAGAAGTGCAAAAAGATATGCTTGCACTAGTAAAAATATTTTATTTCTTGTTTATTGTTTTTTATATTCCCAATTTCTGATAACTATTTGTTCTATTATGCTAAACATATAATTATCTAGTAAGTGTTGAATGAACGTCTTACTTATTGTTTTGTTGTATTGGACCAGAAATACAAATTTTTATGTTATGATAAGCTTAAGAAATTTATTTGTTGTTTCAAAATGTTTGTAATTTATAGCTACAGAAAAAATGTTAAGTTTATTATTAATTTCTATAACTGTTATATCGATAAAAAACTGGGTCTGGTTTTTAATTCAATTCATTTTTATGCAAATGTAAGGTGACATTATGTAGATATGTCATTACTAATAATCCTGTTTATCTATTTGTGGAGGGTAAACGAGCCTAATAGTAATTATTAATGAATTACATACAATAGTAGTTAAAAAACACTGTTTAAAACAAATGATTTAAACAGAAGCGTTGTTTTAAACAAGTTTAAAACAATGTGTTTTAAACATTTTGTTTTAATCATGCCAACCCTGGCTGATATAGGCGATTCTCATACTCAGCAGACACTGGCTTCACCAGTAGGAATTTTAAACCCGTCTAAACGAAATTTTCTCAACATGAGGGTTTAGTAAAAATTAAATGCTATATTTCACAGTTTTGAGATTTCGCACACGCGAACTAAAACGCATCAGCGTTCTGTACTACAAAGACTAGGTAATTATTTCTATAAACTGAACCCTAGCAATATGTTTCAGATATTTCACTCCATTATCATTATGTAGAATTGTATCATTTGTTTCATTATTCTCTATAGCTTTTAAATATTAATTTCCTGTAATACAGATTCTAATGTAAAAAAGGAATTTATTGCTAGTCATGTGGCATCTTAATTATTAGGTTAATGAAGTGACATAGTGAACGATGAATGTGGTTCGCTTCAGATAGGCTGAGATTGATTTTACGTTGCTATCTTCCTTCTACCTTCATCTCAAGTATACCATGATGAACCACAAATAATACTGATCGTGTCTTTGGCTTGTTTTGTTATTTGTTGTGGCGGTCCACAAAAATTACATTTTAATGACGTGTACATTAAATAGCATTGGTAGTAGATAATAACTGATTGCTGCTGGTTTTTGGAATTTACAAGCCCCACTTAAAAAAAAGTTTTCTGTTATTATTTTATCTCCAAAAAACAAAGTATATAGAAACAACATTAATCTTCACAAGTAGCATATATTTCCGATTTTTAGATGAATTATTGTAATCACTGTTATTATAGGTTTTTAGTAAAAATCGACTGTTCGAAGCAAGCTAAAAAGTTAACATACTTTATGAATAACAATATTATGGATTTATTTTCGTAGTATCTTCTTTTTTCTAATTGAAATCACATGACAGATTTTTTTCATTGCGATTAGTGGTTAAAGCAAATTCAAAGAAAGATTTGAACCCCGTGGAACGACCACGTACCGAATACCTATATACTCGTACTATAATACACTATTGTATGTACAATGCCTGTCAGAAGAAGTGTTACCGAAAAAGGGACATTTTTATGAAAGTTGTTTATTGTTTTCGCCGTTGAAGTAAATGTTATAAATTAGTTTAATTTAGATAATCCACAGGCAATGAAAAGTTCTCTATCCTTCTGTGATATTGGTTTCACAGTTTATAACGTTATTTGCACGACAAAAATCATGGTGGAACAAGAAAATTTTGAACAAAACCTTATATAAGTAAAGCTTTTACAGTTAAGCAGGATCCAAAAATTATTTAAATTACGGCGATTATTCCAAGGTCCAATTATAATTCTATTTTATTGTATTGTTGAAGGCTTCCGTGATTGTGATCGAATGCATTTTTTCATTTCTGGGTTGGATCCGCGTCTTTGAAAGGCTTGCAAATAACATATTTCTAGCGACAGTGATTTAGTTCTTGTTCAAAAGTATCTACACCCAGTAACTTAAATGCCCATATTGACTTATGTAAAAATTCATAAATTTTTCAGAGAAATTCAAGACAGTGGTGTGGTAAGCACATTTTGATATATTTTTCTATATTCTGATGAATACAGAAATGAATGTCATGATTAGTAATAAATTAACGTAGCATACAGTTCTATGTGGATAGGATGCTATGGAGCAGGCTACTTTTACTGTGATGCACCAAGTACACTGCAGTTATGCATCTTTAAAATTGTTATGAAATTGATTATACACGTGTTTGGCAAAGTACAGAGCTTAGGATAAAATCCCAAAAAAGTAAAAAGAGATAATGTAACTTTTTTACGATACCGTTTCGCTAAAAGACAAAAAACGTTATTTGTGATGAAAAAAAATACAAGTTCGACTTTTAACTAAAAAAAACAGTAATCAATTACTTCCACCAAATGCTATTTAACGCATACAATAATTAAAGTAGTCTAATCTAGCTATGCACTTTACAACCCTTTTGCACTTCTTTATTTTTTACCTGTGAAAATTCTATGTACAATACATTTAACTAACCAATAGAAAATGCATAGATATATAAATATGTGAATCAGACAAGAATAAAATAGGCAGTTTTTTGAAAATAGTGAATTGGCACGGATTACGTTAATCGCGTATTTTATGTGCATAAAATATACAGCAAATAATCTCGAGAATTAGCACTAGATAATGAAGTATAGCTATTTCAAATAAATAACATATATTGAGGAAAAAAAACTTTTTTTAATTTTCTAATAAATTGCGAACAGTGCAAAATACTTTGTGCCACGCTAAATTAATTAAATGTTAAAATCTATAAACTCTTAACCAATTATTTTATTGTGCAAGTGTAAAATGGGTTTACATAAAATGACACTATACTCATCCCCACAACTAGTAGACGAGAACGTTACAGTATTATTAAAATCAGTCAAATTTTTATTAACAGATTTTTATGTAATCCGCAAAAAGCTTTGACACACATCAGTACACTCTGTATACTTTCGCTATTGTTTTGTTTGCTTACAAAACAATTTAATCACTTATTAAATATTTCGCCAGTGCATCATTTTGGAGGCAGAAAACTGTAATATCTTGCTAATGTCCATTTTATTTGTATGCATGATGTCCGTTACAATTGTTTGACATATGTGAGCTGCCGTTATATTAATGTAATATACAAACGAGCCGAATATAAAATTAATTTGTTACATCAAACTGTAACGACGTTACTACATTCCTACAACCGAAACACGTGATATATGAACGACATATACCCTAAAAATGTAACAGCTTGATGTTGTAATTAATCAAATGATCACTGTACCTTGCAATGTGCAGCGCGTGTATGTAATTAATGTAATTATGATTAGTGCATTTGCATGTTGTAGAGGGTACGCTGGTAAAATTCGAAAACATGTGGTCGGCCGTTTGTCATGGCTTCCATAATGACCAATTGAGGAGATACAACCCCGATTCTTATCTCAAACGTTACGTTATAAACTGCCACTTAGGGGTTAATTGCACCCATGAATATAAAGTGAAATACTGATGGATATATAGTTTTAACGTGTTGTGAAGTAAATGAATGTAATCAAACGCAAACGTGGAGATTTAATGGCAAACTGATGGTAAGTACTAAGTTTTGAGGTTTTGAGGATGTTGCAATTTCACAATTTTTTTGCTGGCTCGCATTTTATATAGAATGTTCAACTAACGGCAGCACCTCCAACTTTTCTGATAAAGAGCATAACATATAAGACTGTTTATACCGATGGACGGTATATTCATACTTTCGATTTGAAACTCAATTGCTTCACAGTAGGACATTCAGGTAATTTTCGTTCCTGTTACGGTCGAAAGTGGTTTCAACTCCACTAGAGAAATCGCTGTTCATGCCATCACATCAGGCAATGCTCAGTAGGAGATGCGTGCATCTATTCTCAATAAGCGCTCTCTCTTCTTTCTGCAAAGTAAAGGCCACGGTCACGGGTTATATGGTAGCTAACCATTTCCAGTCAAAGTCTTAAAATTGAAGAGTAGGAAAAAGTTGAATGCCTTAGAAGGGTTTGTAAGTTCAATTTGTAGCTAGCTTTAGTTTTAATTTTAATTAAAGACAAATATATTTCATTGATGATACTCAAGTTGGCCTAGAATACTTATTTTCCGACAAGCACATAAAACGACATTAAAACCAAAAAGCTATTTCCAATCAGTCAGAATCAAAACTGCGTTATTTATCATGTCAAAAACAAGTATCACAAGTAATCAGCGAATAATCTAGTCCTATTCTGCATGATGTTTTCTTAAAGCACTTCCACCATCAGAAAGCAAATACAAAAAAAATGTCCACGAAACAGGACAAGTGCTTAACATGCACAACTTATGTGGAAGCTATATCGCTACAATTAAGAGCCTTCTGGAATAAATACCAACTGTCGATAAAGTAACGCATAAAATTCAAAATAATGGTTATTTGTACAACTTAGATAAAACGCTAAAATAAACAACTTAAGATTTAAAAACGGCTTTAATTTGAGACGATTGAAACAGAAACTATGACGAAGATATGTCTTCTTAATTTTTTACAGGACCATACACTTTTTTGTGTCATTCGAGCCCTTATTATCTAAGGAATTCAACCATTATGTCATTTGGCATAACAACAATTAAACACAATTGGAAAATGTTTATTTAGCACGTGCATCAAATGAATTATATAGAGAAGGTCCAAAAATAACAAAAACAGCGAGTAGTATTAATGGATAAAAAACTATCAGCTGCAGATTCCATTGAAACTGAAAGAATTCAGAATCTTTGTATGTTAGAATCTACAGATGATACGAATTTTTTTTTGATACGAATAGAGTTTTTGCTGCTTTCTTGGAATTATTGACGTTCAACAGGTGCTTACAAGCCGAAGAAAATCTAAACCTATCCCTGCGTCAACTTGCCGTGGCCGTGAGCATCGACGTCTACCACTCAACAGTGCAAATGGACTCTAATTTGGACGTCTGCAGGGTGTGTAAAACATATTTTTTTAAATTCCAAACCCTAATTCTTTAAATGTGCAAACCAAAGTCACTAGTCACTTCATGACATATTTTGTACTATTTGCGAACTTCATACATATTTATGCGCATGTCGAGAAACCATTTTTACAATTGTGCCCCTTTCGATTGTTTTTTTTTAAATGCCAGATCATAATGGTTGAATTCCTTCGATAACAGGAGCTCGAATGACACAAAAATACATTTGATGACGTCATCTTCAACATAGTAATAGACTGCTTGTCATATAGTTGTATATAGTGGCAGAACCTATGTACGTATTGTAAGTAATGGGGTGTAATAAATGAGTCCGAACTGGGCACTGGTGTAACAATGACCGATCCTCATGACATGAATGGAAACAGGCAAATCATACTGTCTGCAGGATGGATCAACACAAAATGTATAACGACGGACAAAGACGTATTAGAGAGAAAAGTTGTAAAGGAATGTTTTCCCAGCGCCAATGCATATTCCATTCAATACGTAGATAAAATTTCATGTCAACCTATGGAGTTTAGCCCAAATGATCGCACTTTAGTTCTGTAAATTGCAGTTAGTATTGTATCCCCAACTACTTCTTTTAAAGAGTTATATAGTAACTAAAACTTGTCGTCAGTTTTAGCATTTCGCTGTAATATTTCCAGAATTAAAATGTATTCATTTGGACTAAACTCTAGACGTTGACATGATTTTTTTCTGTCAAATATACGCATTGAATGGAATAAGCAAATTATAACATTAGCGATGCAAAAACATTCCTTGATAACTTCTTTCTCTAATAGGTTTTGTCATTACACCATTTTGGAATAATCATCCAAAAAGCTAAACATACTTTACCTATTTTAAAGATCAAATAAAGGCAGCCATTATTTCAGATTGGTAATTACTATATTCACAAATTATAACATACATGGGATTTCCATGGTGATGACCTTGTAATCAATACTTAAAAATCCCACAATAGGTTCAAAAGAGTCCCTCCTTTTATTAGTTTTTATTAACATTCCTCTAAAATAGTGCTCGGAATCATTTAATACGTTTACGTGTCTATTGTACTTTGCCCGCAGTGTATTTGTACAGGTTTCAAAATTCGGTAATATAATTTGTCACACGTGGTTTAATATTGGATAAATCTTTTAACGTTGCTTTTATACACATTTCCTTTTCATTCGCCTTCTTTCTCTTCTTCTTCTAGTGCCATGCTGCGTGCTTTTTCAGATTTTTCCGCAGACGTACGGGACCTACAGTTATCGCTGGTTCCGAATAGCTCTACTTGAGAGGCTATACTAGGTAAATTTACTTGTGATGGTTTATTGCCATTGCCTTCCGCGGGGCAACGGTCGTATTTTCCGTTGTTGTCGGGAACCCGGGCCCTTCGGTATAGTAGGCAAGCACGCTATCCACTACACAACGACCGCTACCTACCTACCTTCATTTTGCTAACGTCTAATAGCAAACTTTTTTATCTGGCAATTATTGTTGCCGAGGCAAATAATAAAACAAGGACTTATTGATTTCTTGATTATAAACCTCGCTTAAAAGTTTTACATTTCTCTTATGTGAGGTAAACAAAGAGACAAATGTGGGGCTCAAGTTTTCGAACTTATAATATTGTTCCCTTTCGAWKGCAATTAACACWATTCCGAAAGTTTTGCTTACCGAAAATACAACACTTGACTTTGTAAAACTTTAATACATATTTAAATGATCTCCTTATTCTCCWCGCAGCAGTCGATCGAGCGTCTCTTCCATTATCTKGCGTGTATCTGAATTTCATAGTTAGTGAACGTCGAACTCATTAAATTTTGATTGTTTCCCTGCCATCCCATCCCCATATATTCGACTGTTAGCCAGACAGGAAGAAACGAGCCGCAAGAGCCCCGAAAATAAATGGCAATTTATATTTATTCTGATCTCTAAAATAAGTGTCAAGTTAAGGGTACACTTTTGATTCTTACATTTTTATGTTTACAAATAGTACGTTTCCAACAACCCACTGTGATCAAATTATCAATGCTACGTTAATTTGATAACAAGTACACTTATGCTGTTGCTTTTACGTTCCTCATCTACGCCGCGCTGAACCGCTCGTCGCTGTACACAAATTCCATAACAATGAACATGCCTTCAGAAGTAATAACTCCTAAGTATTTCACTTTTTCTTGGCGTATTTCAATTCGCTTGTCACAAAATGAACGGAAACAACAAACTGATAAATTGACGGGCTGAGGCTGACGCGTGACGCACTGACCCTAGATGTAAACAAGCGGTCATTTACAAGACACCTGACGTCACGGCCAATATGTTCGCGTTTTGGCAGTCCCTTAAAATATTCACATTTTTAATATTAAAAATACACCTTACGATCCATTTTTTCGTTTTTATAAGCTGTCACAGCTGTTTTGTTGATTAGATGCTACCTATTAATATGCAATTTCATAAAATATAAATACATGGAAAATACCCAATTGCAATCTTTTGACTTTGACTACGCTAGTAGCTATTTTGCTGGCCAATTTGCGTTTTGTATGTCTTCAAGTCAGGGTAGTATGGTTTTAACATTGTTAAAAGTAGAATAGACTCCTTGCAGTATCAGGAAGAACAGGACCATACACAAAACTGAAATAATGACACACAATAATAAGCAGTATTCACATATTACCAGGTGATACCATATGGTTGACGTCACGATAAGTAAAGTCAAATAGTTTTATCAATTATTACATTCCCTTTCGATCGATCGGTGCTGGACGTAACATCCGAAAGCCAACCATACATATCAACAGAAATTCATAGGACCAAAACTTAGTGGTGAATATTTTCATTGTAAGAGTGTGCTTAAACTCTCTCTGACAACTAGCAACGGAACTTTTTTAGTAAATGACAGTTAATGAACCGTTTGGTCGATGGTCTGCCTTTTACAATAACGTGTCTATGGTTTTATGATTTACCAAAATGAAAGCACACAATTTAGCTAGGAAATTACTTTCCTAACCCATCTAGGTTCTAATGGTCCTTCGCGAAAAATACCTTAATTATTCGTGACGTCATTTTGCGTTTTAGCGCGATTATTTACGAGTTTAACTTAAATTTTCGGTAACTACTCAGTATATTTAAATTCGCAGATATTTACGATTCAGCATCGTTCTCGTGGCCTTAAAAACATAGTTAGGTATGCTTTTCTTTTATTTTTATGAAATAATCTTATGAGTCACAGACATTCTCTATTTCTATTTGATATAATTAGAATCTAACTTTTTCAGCATATCTAATTATATTCTAAACAGACGAATTATGTAAGAATGATCTCGAGAGTGATGCAAAAATGAGACGCGTTCCTCTGTTTCAGTGGCAATTACAGTCGGAAGCAATTTTATACTCCATAGGACTTTCGATCGTTACGAATAGTTACTCACTGCATAATTCCAGCACCACTTGCTATGCAATCGGCAACAATGAGGGGGCGGCATGTGCAACGCATTATTTTCGGATTTGCTGTCGAAATGTGCTATTAGGGGTGTGATGAGTCATGCATGGAGGACCCAGACGAAGCGTTATTCATCTCGACATAAGGGGCTTTGATTGCCATTAGGTGCATGGGTGGAGGTCCGATTGATTTCAGAAGAATAAAGTTCTTCAAAGAATACATAGATAGTTAAGTGTACATTGGACTTTGAGTAGATCAAGCAAGAACTTCGTTTTGCGTGCGGTTGTAAATTAGAAATAAAAACCTGCATACTTATATACAGCCTCATAAATGCGGTTTTTTAAATTCAAATATTGGCCAGTCCCCAATCCGCAGCAGCGACAAATTCATTGTTTTAAGTGAATGGATAAACCAGAACTTTACCGCTATCTGAAGTACGGTCATAAGATATTAAGTAATTGACATTCACCTTCACATACCAACGTTAACACATCGTAATGGTACTTTAATTATTTTATTATCTTACAAAAGGGTTTGGTATAAAGAATACAGTGAGTTAAGATATGAAATTTTTTGTAGGCTACATAAAATAAAAACTACAGTGGATATAAAAAGTGGTAGGCCTAAACGAAAGAGTGAAATCCTATAACTTCGGCTGCAAACGAAAGCAACCAAAATCGGTTTATTATTTTGACAGCATTCGTTGCATTAATTTTAGATTGTACTTACCCAAGGAAGCCACCTGAAGCCACTGTTAACGTATGACCCGTTTGTTACTGCACACTCTGTATATTATTTTAATATAATTTTGACTATTAAAACAGCATGCACATGATATGCAATACATTAGAAAAAAGATAAAAAACAAAAAAACTGATTACCAAAACGAACGAAATATTTTTAAAGTAAGTATCTTGCTATTATAATATGTAAATACTCTGATAAGTGAGATTCCTACAACATAATATACAGTGTGCATTATATTTTTACTAAAAATTTTATCTACCGTGCACAGTAAACAATTCACTTATATGACAAATGCCCGCATTCAACACCTGCATTTATAACAGATAAGTCTCATATCTTGTTCATAATAGTTTTGGTATTTTAAATTACCAATGTTTCATATATCACATTTATGAACAAATTAAAATATAAATGCACAATTTTATTAGTGTTTGCTATAGCTGCATATAAATGTGAGGACAGTTGAATTACAATGAAATAAAATATTTTAACACACTTATTTAATATAATAAATATAACATCTGTTATAGAATTATGGAGCTAGGACTAAGAGTAATATGCAATAGTATAACGATTCACTGGTAATGTATGCATGTAATATAAGGCATCATCTGTTCGAAACCTATTTAATTTGTTACTTTTTTTTAGGAATAACCTCAAATTACAATAGTTACTACGTGCTTATAGAAAGTATACTGAAACATTCTAGAAATGATGTGTTGTTTTTTCTAATATAAGAAATTGGAGGATGGATACCCAAACAAGTTATAAATTGGATCATACACGGCTATTAATCAGTTTGGTCAATGGCAATAGGCACCCGACTTTATCATGTATCTTCAAGCAGATATATTAAATAGGCAATGTATCAAGCAAATATTTGGACTAGTTTTGTCGCCTTGTCAATCCGTATTTCATAAAGCAGCCGGTGTTGACAGGGTAAAAAGACAAACAAAAAAAATGTAGTAGAGGATTTTTTTTTCTTTAAATGACAAACATATTACATTTTTTTCGTCTTAATTACCTATAATGAATGTGTAAATGCTGCTAAAGCTACTAAAACTATTGCATTATCACATGAGTTGTAAATATAGTAAGGAGACTGATATATTTATTCAGGTTTTCGTACAAACGCCTAATGATGCAAAAGATACCCATTAAATTAATCAATTAAATGGGCGACTGATGATTCTTACCTAATAATTATTGTATTATGAACCTCGAATGACAAGTAAGCCGGAAAGAAATTCAGCAAAAAACAGAAGGATAAATCAGGAAGAGAAAGGACAACTTACGTACAAGAATCTTAGTGTTCAAGTACCAAAATTAAAACAGCCAAGAATGGTGATGCTTGTACACATTTGTAAAAATGTTAAAATTCTGACGATCAATTGATCCATTTTCCCAGATACTGATAAACAAACAAATGTAAGGTCATCTACGGGAAATAGTACAACGCCAACGTTAGTGTTCGTTCACGTGGATGACAGTATGAGGAAAGACTGACAAGAAAAGGCAGCACATATTTATATTAAGAGAAATATAGACTTTCTGATGACGTCATGGCCAACTGTGCCACCCATAAAAAAAACTTTAGTCAGTATATCACATTCCTGGCAAACCATTGTATTTAATTTGAAAAAATCTAACGTTAAGGTCTAACGTTGTTTTACAAAATCAAAATCAAGCTGGTATAAACGATAACAGAAACTTTTAATTTTGTACTGTAACTCACTGATTTAGTGATGAAAAAAGAATTAAAAAACTGTCTTTTGTATGTAACAGTGTAGCTGCAGATAAGCTATTGTTATATATTTTAATATACTAGTTTTAGTTTTTTTAGTTTTTGTGGTGTAATGTTAAATCTTATTATATTTTTACACTAGTTTGAGCACATACACTACCAACAAATTTTTTGTGGATAATCTTTCAAAATATGATTTTAAAAGGGCTTCTGGACGTATGAGAATTATCCATCGATTTGAATAGTTTTTTTTGCAAGATCGATTCCATGAAGAAGGTGTTTCCACGAGAACTTGATTAGGCAAGAAAAAAAGGCTTAAATCCGTTGAATCCACTGGGTTACACTTTCGTTTAAGGAGACCACAGGCATCTGTACTTACGTTTTTAGGTATAGAAATTGCTGTCGACATTTTGTTTTGTTTGTGTCAACTGTGACCAAAACTTGATCTTAAATTTTTGTTACTCTATTACTGTTTTCGCTGTAATCGATTGCAGAATTATTAATTTTCAATTAGGTTTCATGCATCGCAGTKTTGAGTGTTAATTCTCATTTCATAGAACATCTAAAGCTGCCTAAATATACGGTTAGGTAACCAATACTTTAACAGCAGTTCTACAATGAATGATGTTAGCACAAAATATCCTACAAATATAATTGACAAAATAGATAGGTAATTAATTGTAAAAAGCTATTAAAATTTAAGTTTTTTATTCATTCAGACTGCGCATTTTTGACTTAACCATTTTCTTGACAACTAAACTAACTAAAAATAATACAAAATAAACTAAACGTGTTATTGTTTCATGTCATTCAAGGCTTTTCGCATATATTTAGAATGTTAACCTGTGCCGACAAATTTGTGGGAACATTCTACCACTGCAGTGAAACTCATAAAAACGATTTAAACGCTTGTTACAATCTGGTTTTCCACATTTAGCTGCATGCCAAGTGGTTGAGAAGACAAGATATTACATAACTTAAACTAAATTGCACCAACCGGGCACGAACAACGTAAACCACGTCCCAACAAGATTGTTAAAGAAACTCAAACAGCAGGAGTTCGGTGAGATTAACTGTTTGCCTACAGAACAGAGGGGCTAATAACAGGCTTCACTTTTTCCACTCCCATCGGTTGCTATATTTTCTGCGGCAGTACAGTTTGCCGTAGGAGCAATTCACTTCCTGTCATCTGCACGACGCAAAACGATAATAATCGGTTGCTATTAATGCCTTTCAGTGTACAAATAATTATGCTGTTCAGAATGGCAGACAGCAGAGCAATCTATTTTATGTCGGCTGAAAATATGTTAAAAAGAGTGCGATTAAACGGAACATTTTCTAACAAATTGGGTATTGGTATTTTACCTTTTTGAAAATTTGTAATATGAAAGTTTATATGCACGTAAATCGCATGGTAATGTCAAAAGATATAGAAAAAGAACATTTAATTAAAAAAAAATAAATTGAATGTCAGAAATTGACGTCACACCGCATATAAAAACTATGTAACGCCTATGTAGGCTCTAGTGACTTTGCTGCCTTTTAAAGCTGATTTTATTCAAATTTTATTTTAACATTTATGTGATTATCATCAAAACTTGCAAACATCAATTGCAGTGGAAGCATTAGCGTGTTTGTAAACGTATAAATATATACAAAGCACAAAATCGATCCCTTTTTGCACACTCGTCGCTGTTTTTAAGTTTCATTTCAGAAGCATAAACCTGTTCATGATAGTCAAATTGTTTGGAGAAGCGCTAAAGCCGCCATCTGATGGTATGCTCTTCACCTTCACTTATTCTTCGCGTGTTTTCAACTTGGTTATCACAATAGAGTCCGGACAGTGGACACTCGCAACAATGCAGGATTTCCACCAACCGGACAGAATAAAGAACAAAGCCAAAATTAGTGTCCATTGCTGTGAATTTCGGTCAAAATAAAATTAATGGTCGATATGCATAGAATAATAAATCATCCGGTCCAATTTACTAACGAGTTCATTTGACTAGTGCCGCCTTAGTAGGGTGCATATACCAATGTCATCGATGTCAGAAACTACGTGTCAACCACAGCGAACTTTGCCCAATATTCTGCAATATTAAAAGGTTTTTCCAAAAGAAAAGCAGTTAGGCAACACGATTCTCTGTTTTCTTTAACTAAGGAGTAATTAAATTCGTGTAAAAAAGTTTATGAGATTTTTAAAAAGTCGCTGGTATCTTTGTGTTTATCAACAACTTTAAAACAGAAAGATTATCCACGGGAATAGTAACTGTATCAGATAAATCTATAAAGGTATATACACATCCAACTCCAAATTTTACTACCTATTTTAGATTTTTGTTGGGTTGCGTTGGATTCGCTTGAGTGTCTAATATCATGAGTGGTTAATACAATCACTTTATCTAGCTACCACATCCGTTTTATTTCCAAATATACTTATCTATAATTTCTATTTTTTTTTGTCAACGTATTTGAAGTACGGAATCTATGCCTATATATGTTAGTATGTAGTATACGCGATAAGTGGAGGTGAAGTGTGGGCTATTGTTAGATATACGAATAAAAGCTAAAACTGTCAAGATAACACAACTGTTACTTTAAAGTACCCTGTTATATTTTTACAAGTATGTATATACTTATATATATCGCATTTAAGTCGAATTTTCCCCCAAAAAAAATGAGAAATTAAAAATAAGTACATACTACTTTTTTGATCAATTTATTACCTTAAAATGATGTAACACCCAAAGTAGCAAATTCAATAAATCATAACCTCAAATCAGCAAATATAGCAGTTGCGAGAGACGTTAGCATTTAAACTCAATGTGGCAACAAAAAGTAGACATAAATTGCGATCGAAATTACCCATTGGATAAGAAGCTTATAAATGATTCATGATCGAATAAAAATCACAATAAGAGGATTTCACGTATGTCTCCGAATCATAGAGCAGGGGGGATATAACCTCATACTGCGGGACGCCCCACCGCTTACAGCCTTGTATACTACAATACTGCAAAAAGGAAGTATGCCTTCCCTCTGATATTGTCCCGATGACTTTACTTCTTCAATTGACGCTATTCGAGAGAAGATTTACAATGCAGTTTATGTCAGTGCGGTTGTCGATAACACAGCAGGAAGCGAAAAACGAATGTAATAAATCGATGTATTTATTATGATGCTTATACTATTTCTATTATATTATAATATAAATAATATATAATATAAAGAACAAAACTGTACAACCTTTTTCTCAAATTCCATACACAAGCGCACTGTTAAGTAAACTAATTAAATGCCAATATAACCTTCTCATTAATGGATCTCATCGATCAGACTTTAAACCAGCTGTCATTTGACTCAAACATTCGGCTGTTAATTTTTAAGAACAAGTGTCGATCACATGCCATTATATTGTTTACGACAGAAGTGCTACTTGAGACATTTATCTTAAGTTACCTGCGTCTAATAACACACCTCAGTGGTATATTTATAACTTAACTGCTTAAAAGTTAAAATACTCCTATTTTTATCACTAATCTTCTATTTATAAAAAATTATAAAGATAATTGAGTTTACGGGCAAGAATGGGTAGTTGAATAGTAATATAATATAAACACATACAAGGTCCGCCAACTAAAACTCCCCAGGCTCGTATTTTCTTTGTTTTATTAGGTACTACCTTAAGTTATATGTCAAATTGTAGGCCTTTTTGAACTCTTTAAAAATAGCATAGTGAGTGTCCAAAATTTTTTTTGCTGATTGTGATATTTTGGAAGTAAAGTTAATTTATGTAAATATGTTTTAACTTTACCCAGTATAATAAATATTGCTACCAAGTTGGATGCCGATTTTTGACTTCTTCAATTTGTGCCATTACCATGTATGCGTAATTTTTACTAATTCTTAGTGAAAAACAAGAAAAACTAGTCGCCCCCATGTTCTGTTATAGGGCTGTTCACAATTTTTTAAGTGTTAGTTTAGTAGCTTATTATGGCACAAATTATGCCTACATACCTATCGCTGCACACAAAACCCCAAAATTTTGAGTAACTTTTAAATAAATCAAGTACAAAGTTCGTTCTAAAGAGAGAGGGGCTAGAAACAAAACCCCGCGATGAGGCTAGTTTGGTTTTCTACATCGCCCACTAGCCTCGTCGCAGGGTTTCGTTTCCTAGCCCCTCTCTCTTTAGAACGAACTTTATACTTGATTTATTTAAAAGTTACTAAAAATTTTGGTGTTTTGTGTGCAGCGATGGGTATGTAGGCACAATTTGTACTGTAATAAGCTACTAAACTAACACTTAAATATTCTGAACAACCCTATTTAAAGAACATTTCACTAAGAAAGAGTAAAAATCACGTATACATGGTAATGACACAAATTGAAGAAGACACAAGTCGGCATTCAACTATTAAGCAATATTTATTATACGGGGTAAGGTTAAAAAATATTTTAAAAAAATGAACTTTAAATACAAAATATGATAATCTGCAAAAAAATTTTTSAACACCCACTAAGCTATCATTAAAGAGTTTAAAAAGATCTACAATTTTACATATAACTAAAAAAAATTAAGAAAATACGAACCTGGTGAGTTTTAGGTGGCGGACCCTGTATAGTCATCTGTTACTAGACGGCTATAAGAGGGTGCAAACAGAGGGCAACAATCACTCAACAAGGTGCGTAAGCCACTTAGTTTCAGTCATGTTGCTGTCAAGATTCCTAGAAGGAAATGGTGAAGTTTTAAAAATGATTAAGATATAGAAAAAGTCTGGGGAGAAAATAAAAAAAAACAAACAACAGAACTACGATCACCTTAAATTTTTCTTAGAAGTCTTAGCATCTTTCTGTTCATTTAAAGTTTCTTACAAGAAATAGTACAATCTACTTTCACAATGTCCTAGCGAATGAAGAAACGGATTATTATTTATGGAAAACATTCCGGAAAATTATGACCTATGMCTTCTTTCCACCAAGTATAATTCACAAGATATTAATTTGCGGAACAATTAAGGCGAAAAATATTTTGACTGAAATTGACAATAAAAAAGCATTAAACATGTGACTTCAAAAGAAGTAGCTGATGGCATTAAAAGTCTTGACAAAAAATACACCACCTGCTAGAAAGTGACAGAAATCAGCAAGTTTCCAAAACTCCACAAATCGAGAGAAGCTATGCAATCCTTATAATTACGAGTAGAATAACTGTTTTGTTGTTTTCAATTCTCTTGCGCGTAGTCTTTTTTCTTGGCTTATACCTATATAGTTTAAGTTTATAAAATAAAAATCTATTTTGCCATTTGTTTTCTTTTGAGCAGCTGAGCATAATTTTTCTAGTTTTACCAAAACAGTGTGTCTTGAACCTCCGTAATGGTATAAAATCTATAGGTAGAGCTGAATCTATTAATGAAATTATCGAAAATAATTTCAGTGTTCTGTACTTGTTAAATTCTCATGCAACACTGAGCCATCGGATTAACACAGTAACGCCGAAACCACCACCGTTAAAGCTCTAAAAATAGTTTAGTTTATCTTAAGCTGACAATGGTTGGGCATAATATCATAAACCGTTATAAAGAAGCTTGCTACAAATATCAATTCGAAAACTGTTGAAAACAACTCAATTTTAGAGTTTATTTTGTTACAGTTCAGCGGCATGGCTGGAAAACAACTAATAAACAAATCAAAACGTATACGAAAAAATTCGAATAAAGACGATACTGGCTGAGGCTGTGCGTGAGCTCATCGTGATCACGTCATGCCTGAATCAGAATTCACGTGATCACGTGTTCAGCACCTGTGTTGTAACTTCCTCTACGATTGCCACTACAGAGTAGAGTACAGACTACATAGTTCACTGTTCGTGAAACTACCAATTTTCAATGTCACGAACTAGTTCGCGCAGTTCGCACCCGAGAGTCGTTCTTTTTAACAGTGATCCTACTGTAATCCATAATTTTATTTCAGATGAATGTACCCGTGCAACGTTTGAGTAAAGTATGTTAATCCTTTCAAAACCGAATTGCGGAAATCGCAAAACTCTTAATTAGTGCTTTCGTTTCGAAAATTTTAAAAATGGTATCAACACTACGATCGTCACATTTTGCACAAAACATGAAATAAATCTGGAATGGCGCCACTTAGATAAAACTGGCATTTATTTTCAGTATAAAATTAAAAAATGCAATAATAAAGACGGCAGTTCATTTAAAATAAAGAAATTAGTGTACGGCATTTGAAACCATTTTCATTATATCGCCCACTTAATTACTTCCATTGGATGTGGAAGTATTGCTTCGTGAAAAAAAAATTCAGAAATTTTCATTTGCTCAATCGCTTTAAAATGGCCGAAAACGTAAAGAAACAAAATTTGAGCAAAAAAATTTCTTGTCTTTGGTTTTGTGTGTGGAAGCCATGACTTTCGAAACTTGAAATTTGGCATGCATATGACTCTCTACTACCCAAAGTGACCTATTGCTTTTGGTATTACCTATATAGAAAATCAAATTTCTGATCGAAAAGCACTCTTGCATTTTTTTTGGGTATTTGCCATGTATTTATATTTGATTAAATTGCATATTAATAGGTAGCATCTAATGCACAATACATCTGTAATAGCCTATAAATTCGAAAAAATGGATCGTAAGGTGTATTTTTAATATTAAAAATGTGAATATTTAAAGAGACCGCCAAAACGCGAACATATTGGCCGTGACGTCAGGTGTCTTGTAAATGGTCGCTTGTTTACATCTGGGGTCTGGGGTCAGCGCGTCACGCGTCAGCCTCAGCCCGTCAATTTATCAGTTTGTTGTTTGCGTTCATTTAGTGACAAGCGAATTAAAATACGCCAAGAAAAAGTGAAATAATTATTAGTTATGACTTCTGAAGGCATGTTCATTGTTATGAAATTTGTGTACAGCGACGAGCAGTTCAACGCGGCGGTGATGAGGAACGTAAAAGCAAAAGCAACAGCATAACTGAACTTTTTATCAAATTAGAGTAGCATTGATAATTTGATAACAGTGGGTTGTTGGAAACATACTATTTGTAAACATAAAAATGTAGGAATCAAAAATGTACCCTAAACTTGACATTTATTTTAGAGGTCAGAATAAATATAAATTGCCGTTTATTTTCGGGGCTATTGCGGCCCGTTTCCGGTATAGCTAACAGTCGAATATACGGGGAACAACGTCGTTATTTATTATAACATTTCCCACTATCAACTTAAAACGCATTTAATTTTTCATATCCTCTTCAAGCTATAACAAAATGGAAACTGAATGGTAAACACTTATAACCCCAAAAAGAATAATAAAACTTACAGTAAAAATTGAGATGATCTTCACAACAGAAAAACAAACTTTGCGATTTCGGCATATCATATCTAGGGGTCTTAAACAACTTTTTAATACGTTGATAATCTCGAGGAACGGTTGCAAAAATTTTGTTAGTTGTACTGACTGAAGTATTTTTATAACCATGTACAAAACAACACTTGTTTTGTTTTGCATATATAATAGATGCTTGTAAAACTACACAAATCACTTTTTGGTGCTACCTCTTACACCGTCCTTTCAATAAACACCACACAAACGCTTTTCCAATACAAGACCGATACTACACCATTAAACAGTACGCTCCTCGGTAATATTTACATGACAATTGACGTCACGAGTTGAATAACCTTGGATAGAAGCGTTTTGGCGGTGACTCCTAAGATTCGAATTTCAGACCTAAAATTCTCTACCTACAAATATTTGTTTTTGTTTTTTTAGCATGGCGTACGATATATATGCACTTCAAGATTCATTTTACGTAATTTAAAAAAAAGTGATAATACCCAATTGGATGTGGAAGTATTGATTCAATGTACAGCGGTTTTTTACTTCCACAACGGATGGGTATTGTATCGCGAAAGAAATTTCCATAATTTTTTATTACTTCATTCGCTGTGAAATGGTCGAAAACGTAAAATTACAAAATTTGAGCAAAAAAAATTCTTGTCTGTGTCTGGTTTAGTTTGTGGACACGATAACTTTCGAAAGATATATATATATATATATATATATATATATATATATATATATATATATATATATATATATATAACGTTGGATGGATTTAGCGGTCGTACTTGTTTATGTTGGGAAGTTTTGAGGGGTATTCGACCTTACGGGTTTGAAATAAGTACACTCTTTTTTACATTGCCGAGCTTTCGACTATAATTTTAGTCATCATCGGGGCTACGAATTTGAGGTTACAAAATTTAAGTTGCCAATCTTGCGAAGTTTTATGTAATAACATTCTATACGGGTTTTTTACTTTCTGGATCAACTGGATTAACTTTTACAAAAACAATTTACCATACATTGATTTAGACGATTACAACAGATTAAAAATTCTTAAGTTAACACGTTAAAATCGCTAAAATCAGTTCGAAATCACAGCCGTCAGTTTAAATTTAAACTGACGGCTGTGATTTCGAACTGATTTTAGCGATTTTAACGTGTTAACTTAAGAATTTTTAATCTGTTGTAATCGTCTAAATCAATGTATGGTAAATTGTTTTTGTAAAAGTTAATCCAGTTGATCCAGAAAGTAAAAAACCCGTATAGAATGTTATTACATAAAACTTCGCAAGATTGGCAACTTAAATTTTGTAACCTCAAATTCGTAGCCCCGATGATGACTAAAATTATAGTCGAAAGCTCGGCAATGTAAAAAAGAGTGTACTTATTTCAAACCCGTAAGGTCGAATACCCCTCAAAACTTCCCAATATATATATATATATATATATATATATATATATATATATATATATATATCTCCGAATATATCTAATATATTCAAAAATAAAAATACCATTAGATCGGCAATAAAATTTCTCACAAAAAGTGTCTTAGAAAATTTATCCAAAATTTTGACATTTTCGAAATATTTCCAAAAACCGTATTTTGGACCATGTACGATATTTTTTTTTAAATTTTGATATACAGAAAATCAAATTTCTGATCGGAAAGCACTCTTGTAATATTTTTGTTAAGTTAATAATTTTCGAGTTATTTGGATAAAACCGATTTTAAATATTTATGTATTTTTGCTAATATCATGAGGGCCGTTTAATATAGAAAAAATGTGTAGACAGAAAAAAAGCTCAAAACCTGATTACTAATCTATAGTATAAAAATAAAAAGTAAATGTCATTTTGACAACTTCATGTGGAAGTATTGATTGAATTTGCAGCGGTTTTATTCCAATGCAATTCAAACATTTTATCCCGGTCTAACTACGCTTTTATTACAAACAGATTTTCGCAGATTCTGCAAAACTACAAGCTCAGGAAAATAATAGTCATATTTCTCACTGGTCAAGTTTTTTTTCACATAATACCTACTAGTTATCCAGAGTAACGTTAACATCTCCATATTAAGTTTTAACAGCATGCCGCTTCCAAGCTCACGGTGAGTTACATTCCAAGTCGCTACGTTTGCCGCCACAAAATCTGCTCCTAACACAGTTATTCTGTAAATTCATTCTTATGTGTGTAACCTCTGGCCTCGAGTTCGTTTCAATTCTTCCTCTTCCGGATTACGTCCATTATGTTCTGTCATCTGTAGGATCCGTTAGGACATCTCCCTTACTTTAAAAGCGCGCAATATGCTAAGGACAAGTCCCCAATCTAAACTGGGTCTCCCCTCGGATCCAGGTTTACCTGGCGTACTTGTTTGCAATGCACACCTTGCGTCTGTCGACCGTGCGAACCGCCCAGAAATTAAAGAACATTTCCGTGAGCGTATCGATTACAACTGTGATTTATATACAGGGAGGCCCTATGGCGAGATGTCAATCATTCCAGGCAAGACTTAAACGTTTAAATATAAAAAGGTCGTACAATCCGATGCTCAACTCATGCATTGCTGAAAGCTGATTAAAATACATTCTTTACATTGTGAGGATGGTCAAGCCTTGATCATGTAGATTAAAAGGATCAAGTGGCAGAAGTCAAATGTTTAGGGTACTAACAGTAAGAAAAACTCTGTATTTTACTTTTTAGATCAGCTAAGGAGGAAAAAATAACGACAGAGGTAGATCTAACATAAATTATGACATAACAAAAAAATTTACTAGATCACCTGATTGTTGTAGTAAAAGTTAACGACCACTCGTTCTGTCTGCATAAGATAAACGTGTAATAATAGATAATATAGAAAACTACATAACTGATTAACAGATGTTAGAAGCCGATGAAAAACGTATAGGAAGAAACCATATCCTCATTGAGGCATCTGGGGTTTAAATTTGTTTTCAGATTTTTGACTGTGATTAACAATAAAGGTTTATAAAACAACCAACTCGGACAAAAATAAAACTATACCGGTTAACATTTTTAAATAACGGCATGTATAAGTTGCTGCAATTTACAATTCATTAGCAGTTTGCACCGTATATTTAAAAAAAGGATATCTTATTGTACTTGGTATTTAATGTGGAATATTTCTATTTATATAACCCTCTACTCTTACGTTTGGCAGTATTGGCCATAATAGGCAGATTGCAACCCTCAAATCGTTAATTTTAAGAAATAACAATTTTATACACCTGATTAAGTATCACCAACAAAACATCTGTATATAGCCACATCAGTGTAATAAGTGTAGCTTACTTAATAACATACTTTATTTTTTAATGTACTATTTATTATACAAACAGTTTAGCTTAACAAATATTTTCATCAGTGCCATCTGTTGATAATGCCAGATCGCGTTCACAACAGAATTCCAAACTCAATGATACAGGTATGTTGCAATTTTGTCAGATTTAATTTGCAGGATAATATTCATGGTTTTGTTGCATTTTGTGTAATTGATAACAAGTAAAATAATTTCTTACCACTCAACATGCATCATTAAAACAGAATACGTCTGGAGTGCCTATACAATTTTCTGTCCTATCTATCTATCTTTAAGTGCAATTAATAATATCGTCAATACGTTGTGTGTTGCTTGGTATTAAATATGCTTTTAACATAATCATAACTGTAAACATATTTAGAACATTTGCAGCTTCCCTTTTTAACAGTTTATTGCACTTTCGTTTCTCAACTTGTGGGGTGTGACCTTCAAAAAGCGTGACATTTTTAAAGTAAACGAGCACTATTAAAATTGTTTAACATTATTTAACATCAATGTTAAATAGTTTTCATAGTGCTAAAAATGAGCGTAATTATATATCGTAATAGAATAAACAAAGTTTTACAGCTGCACGTGAAGTAGAGACGTAGTACATCTTTTGGATTGTAATATATACAATAACCAAACTAACCAATTTACCACAATATTGAATTTAAAAACTGACGCATGGTCCCAAAGTTTAGATAAAGTTTTAGAAAAATAATGTAACAATAAATAACATGATCGACAACGCGTATTAAAAAAGGCGACATCGAATTGGTTTTCATTTACAGCTTCCCAATCCTTGTAATAAACTTTTCTGCTYGGTATTGCCCAAAAATCTAATGGYTGACCTTGCTGGGAGTATTGTGCAATTTTCATTATACTGCACATTAGTTGCTTTTGCATATTAGCATGACGCTAGATCAGACCAAAATATTATACCACCATTTGCATGATGTCTGTTTAAAAATCGAAACAGGTTAAACAGACATTTTCTCCGCGAACTCGATAAATGTAAGGCTGAGATACATTTGGCTTCAAAAATAGCACGCCAGACTATATTTTTGTCCTCAAACTTGGATTTACCTTTAAATCTGACATTTCCTGGTATATTTTCTATTTCGCCTGTATAAAATCAATCGTTTCCCTTCATTTTTAAATAGGATAAAGTGAAATATTCCTCTTCCTCCACAATAACTGATTTATCGACAAAATTTAATGAATTTATTAGTCTACAAAATGAGCTAAGGTATATTTTTGTTAGTTAGGGTTTTATTAATTGCTGATGGGGAAATATTTTGCTCTTGATAAATAGCAACAATATTCTTTTACGAATACCCAACATACATTTTCCTTAAATGACGTACGACAAGTTGATTAGATGTTATTTGGTATAATTACAGAATACCTTTCCGAAAACTTAACCAACCATAATTCAATTTCTATGCTTCGTCACTTACGTCTAATGTGTACCGACACATAAAAAACACAGTAATACTTGTTTTATTTGACAAGAATTAATTGTTTTTTTCCGCTTTATATATGCACTGACCCTTGCGATATCGTTTCTTTATTCGACAAAATATTCAAAAATTTGCACTCTGGTGGCTGCCTGCAGTAACACTTCTAGAAGCTCCTCTGATTTATCAGTGTGCCTAGAGCTAGACAACAAATTTTCGTCATCTTAACGAGTTTGATACAGTGGGTTTGTAAGACGACGGTTTATCATTTAAAGATATTGCTATACTCAAATGGCAGTAAGTTGCTAGGGAAGCGCTCAGAAATCAGGCTGCTCTTATATTTTTGAATATTTAAATTCCATACTTTATCTCAAGATATTGACTTTTTCACAACATCCTAAATTTTTTCCTAAGATCTGAACTTTTCACAATCTCCTAACTTTTTTCTTACGATCTGGATTTTTTTCAAGATCTTGACTTCTTTTCTCAAAACTCCTTTGTATAAGTCACTCTTCGTTTTCTTTACGGGCTTTATTTTTAAATCGAAGTGTACAACGAAACTATTATAACTAGTTTATTATTACTTAAAATGTAAAATGAGCGTTTTGTAAAAAAATGAAAATTTTGTAATTTGCCAATCCTACTGGTGACAAGCTATTGTTTTCTACGCGCTAATTTTTGTGTATTTATATTTTGTATACTATAATCGGCAGACAAAATACCCAACATTCATTTGGCGTCTAATTATTAAGCACATGTAGATTAGTTACATGATGTAAAATAAAATAAATACTTCACGCACAATCTCGTACTTCAATGATCTATCTTAACTATGATTTATTTTTATAACTCATTCCAGTCTGTTCCTATCTTGCAGTTCTAAAAAAAAAACGCTGAAAGTTTCCAATAAAACATGATTTCAATCAAACGGTACTTACACGTGTATGTACTATGAGTGGTTTTATCATTCATACCTACAGACGTAATGTATTGGAAAATTTACAACCAGATCTTTGAATTTAGCACTTATCTTTACAACTACGTCTGGTGATTATCTGCAGAGTTCTTGTTCGTGAAAATTTATGATCCTTGATGATTTAATGAGAGAAAAATTGCTTGAAGCAGTACTGAAGAACGATAATGAACTACGACCCTTGCGTCATCAAAGTATAATTGAAAATGACAGGCCTTCAAAAACGATAATCCCTTAAGTTCTCCCCATATTGTTCTGCTACCTCGGCCAAGAAAGATGTTACACAATAGGTCAACTATTTGTAACGACTTAGGGTATTATGCCAGCTGTCAAGTAGAAACTGGGCTCTCTATACTATACAGTGCGTGAAGGGTTTTGCAAAGGGTCAGTGCATAGTTGTGAAGATCATTTTATATTTTCCTGCTCTTGCAGTAAAAATGTTCAACCAAACTACTAAACATTACACACAGGAACAGTAACAATATACAGGATGTTTCAAAATTCGTTGTCATAAATGCTCATGCAAGTTATATATTATGAGATAAACTTAATGTAACATATTAATATAATATACTGAGAATGCATGTACACATCGCGGCTAAAATGTTCGTACGGTCCAGAAGTTGCACGACATCTTATGAGAGAATAGCACGATAACATGAAATACTAGGTTTACGAGTTATCAGTAGTATTAAAATTAGTCACGTTAATACCTAATGGTTGTGGTTTGATGTTCATTATATGGATAATTGAGTAGTTAACTGACAGGAATTAGAATTGTAGGACTTCAAATAAGTGCCAAAGCTTCCTTATACTTTTAAGGTTCTTCAGGGCTAGGATTGCTAATGATATTTCGATAGTATCAAAACATCAATATTTTGAGCTCAAATATCAATATATGGTATGTTAAAAATAGAATACAAATAAAGATCTAGTATATAAATATAAACTGTATTACAGCATGCAGACACAGCGCCTCGATCGATTTAAGCGTACAATTCCTGGCAATATATAATTTATACAAAGAACCGGAAAATTCCTGCGGTTTCGTATTCAGTATTGTCAGAGACATGTTTCTTAAATAGTGGGATAGTTTGCAGAAAACTGTAGATTTGTTTTATAACTGAATAAAATAATCTTGATAATTAAATTATTATAACGCTGTCTGACTATTAATAATGTTCAATATATTAAGCGAAAGTAAGAAGTAGACCTTCTGTTAAAATATCGATATTTTTTGACACGGTATCGTTTGGTATCAATACTGGCAAGTAAAAGTATCAACGATACGAAATATTGATATTTCAGTCACTTTTTAGCAACCTTATTCAGAGTATGAAGGCAAGGTTCTAATTTTAGTTAAATTGAGTTAAAAGAAACTACATTACAAAGAACATTATTATGGAGATTATTAAATTAACATACCTAAACTTCCTGGTTATTTATAAATTGAAAAAGTTCATATTTATTAGATAATCACTTAACAAGTAATTCAAAAAGTATAGTTCACGCATTTTCAGTGTAATTAAGCTCATAAAAAAGAAATTAAATTGAGATTAAATCAGTGCTGCCAGATTAATTTCTTTTTCGTATTTGTAAGTTATTTGTTCACCCAGGGAAACTAGTCTTTCTTTAAGCAGTTAGAGAAACAAATGTATATTTTCATTCGCCGTTAAATAATATGTGTAGATCTTATAACACAATTTCACCCGAAATGCGACCAGCCTTGCAAATTTATCAATAACTGAAGAAAATTGTTATGTCCAGTATTAAACAAACAATTGTTTTGTAGGTATTTGTATTGTATTTATATATGTATCTTTATTGTATTCTCGCTTAGATTTATATTTTGCATATGTATTTTTGTTATTATTCAATTTTATTTACACTGCGTTTAAACAAACTTTCTGTGTGTCTGTGTCCCATATCGTGTCGTTCAAATGTGAATTGTACCTTTTCCTGGACTCTGTTGAAGAGCCTCAATTTTTAGGCATTTCTGGGTTCGTATCATCGATATACACTAACATGTGATATATAAAATGGGATTATTCTAATGAATTTTTCTATTAGGTCGTTTATCACTATGTTGGCTAGCACTAAACTCACTCGATTATGCTTTAGTGAATCTTTAATTTGCCAATAATGTTTACATTGAATCTGAAGTAGCTAGTAGCTATAAGTTCTAGGATGATTGTGCAGGCGAATAATGTTATAAAACAAGACATGAATTTGTAATCTTTTGTGATGATCTTCATAACAGTTATTTTGGTATGTTTGGAATAATGATACAAAGTCTAATATCTATTAATTAATTCAACAAAATCAAGTGAATTTTCAATGTTATATTTTAATATTGTGGTATATGGAGACAACACTTTGTAAATTAGTTGGTAAATTTTACAGCCTGGTGAATCTACACAACAAAGTAAGGGGCCGAAAAGTATAGTTAGTGGTCGTTTTGTGAGTGTTTCTTGATCCATAAATGTTGTCATGTATTTATTCATTATTGTCTATTATTAGTGTACAGTTCCCTCTATTTAAATGTGAGCTCACAATTTCCGGATTCTCTTTCAGGTTCTCGGTCTTCCTTGCTGTTATTTCCATAATTAGAATCGTAGTTTGTGGGTTCCTGAAGTTCTCATCGTAATTTAATTTTTCTTCTCCTCGTCAGTTTCTAGAATTTCAAGAACATTCTCTAGATTTTTGATTATTGCGACAATTACGTTATACAAATTTCGCATGTAACCTTGCTTTTGTGCAGATTTAATCATATTGAAATGTTCCACTTATTTTTAGCCCTGAAGAAGATTTAAATATAGTGAATAGTCGGTAGACAGTTCTCTTATTATTCGAACCCTTGCAAGTCCAAATCCTGTGAATTAGTTCCTAAATTGATACCTTAAATCTACTGACTTTCAAGCATGCTAAAAATATGTTCATATCGTTTCATATTATAAGCACGAGTACTTCAACTCAATGAGGTGTCACTGTTATTAATAGTATCGTTGTCTTTAGCAGTGGGTACACAAATAACACCCTATTGTATAATAATGACGGACCACTCGGCTTTTTATATAACTAATGAAGTGCCTCTTTTTATCAAAGGAATTGCTTCTGTAAATAACTGGGAATGTAGAGTTAGTAAAAATTGTATCTTTATATTTTATGATATAGCTGCAAATGCACCTATATTAACTTTGTTTATTATGTAAGTTTAATGACGAACACAAAGATACTTTTTGTTAATTTAAAAATATTTATGATTGCTTATCAGCTTATAAATATTGTACAAATATTAAACGTCTTCTGTTATACTTACCATATGTATATATAGATCATCTTTACAAGATTACTTGCGTTAAAATGCGGTATCTGTTTAAATCACGTCATCCATATACTGCGCATACGTGGTAAACATTTTTCAGTTTATGGTATCTCGTTAAACATTATTCCAAAAACCCTCGCTCATTTATCATACGCCTACCTCAACAAACAATGGATTTGATATATTTTTTCATGGTTGAAGAATTATAACCAAATATCAAAATGTATAAATTAGCCAAGCAATTTAATTATTCACCACTTAATAGTAAATAGTATGCGATAAAAGTATGAAGTGGGATCACAAGATTTTGACAATAACGTAAGCACAGTTTATGACTATGTCCTATAATCGTTCATCCAAGAGAGCTGCCTTATTATAGTCACTACACTTAGGAAGAATCTAGATTCTTTCAGGTCTTCTTTATGACTAAATTTAGTGAGTACACTACTGGCTTACTCAATGTTTAAAAGGAAAGAGTTCTGGTATTTTGTAATAGCAAACGAAAAATAGTCTTGGATTGGTGAAATCCATAAAACATTACAATGCAAAAGGTAAAAACCTACCTGTCGTTTGTAAAACTTCTAATACAACTATCCGGGGGTCTCTTACCTGAAATATAGAAAACCTGTATAAATACTCAAGTACAACTATACTAATTTGATAACATGAAAATTGTATTCAATATATGGGAAGTTTAGTTTCTAGTGTAATAACTCAAATACCTAACACAAATGCTTCAAATACATTTTGGATTTAATACCATACGCACATTTACGCAGTTTTACTCTTGCAATTTTGTTCAAATTCACAATGTAGCAAAACTATTACGTTACAAAGTAGTTATATCAAGAAAGTGTTCTTAAAATACGTCATAGACTACGATACCAACTTATAATGTGACATGACAGTATATTTTTCAGTAATAAAAAGCTATTGCGATCGAATATAAAGTTTTTTTTAGTACAATTAGTACAATTTTATGTTTTGCCAACCAGTTCACTTAACACCTGGCGCAATGTTTAATTGGAAACGGAAGCTCCACGACTGCTGACGGAAATGCAAAACGTTCTGAAGTTGGTAAGCGTATAAGATATATATGGGTTCAAAAAATGCGGATTTCTAATTTAACTTTTGTATTTGCACAGAAGTGGCAAAATACACTAAATCCAAACACAACTAGTTCAATACACTATCTACTATCCCGATCACTACAATCACACTCGACTCACTAACATTTAAAACACTAACATAATGACATTAGGCAACCACACTAACGCCATAGGTTTAAATAAATAGTTAAATACACACAATTTCGACTGGTCGATCTGTGATGCTAACAAAACATACCAGGAGTTAAAAAAATTATTGATAAAGCAAAAGCATGAAGTTAATAAAGTCCACTAAAATTAAATTACCCATTTAAGTTTAATGCCCAAAACGTCCACCATTTCAGCATAGTTTATTTCTAGAAATGCAATACTAATTATTTCTTTCGTATCATCTACAGTAATAAGTTGCGTTTAGTACTTATACTTTATTTTTTACTTATCACCACAAAAAAACCTATTTTTTGTTAAATCTGCTATCTCTGGACATAATAATCTTCTTGGCCTAATTTTTGCAAGAGTTGTATATGATTTGGGTAATATTTTACTTGAATTTATTTCTTACTTTTTCTGTCTTTTGAACGTGTATGAAGATTTTCACAAATTTTATCAATACATTTTTCATTTGTTGCAGAACGTTTTCTTTTCAAATTTGAGCAAGTAAGATACATCTACTTTCTTTAAATGTTAACTTTAGTCATTGAACTCTAGAAACACTGAACAGGAAGTTCCATTTACTTTATATATGATTATATAATATGATTAAGTGAGAATTTTTAGCGATCAAATTTGGGTTGTCGCAATTTTGAGCAAATTCCACACCATAGCTTTACGAACGAACTTTATACATTTGTGCGATATTGAAATAACAGATGCATATAATCAGAAATGTTCGCATTCACTCGTAGCATCCTACAAGAGTCTACATACATAGAAAATAATGGCCAATTTTGACATGGGTAGAGACAAGCACCCCTTAACCGGTTGATCCACTTGACGTCAGTTCTAGACAAAATTCCAGACAGGGTTAATGTTAATACACCTGGTTGAAATTTCAGACCAGTTGAAATACATCGGAATATAAAATATGTTGCAATATAATAACGTAATCAAATTTAAATATAAACCCCTTGTATCTTTTTCAACCGGTTTCATAAATGCAGTTACACTTATGGGGTTAGTACAGATTTTTTTAAGTGATCTGCAACTTTATTTTTCAGTCTGAAAATGTACCCTTAATTGCGTTAATACTTTATGAAAAGCTTATTCGACGGTTAGTGGTTACCAGTCACGAAATTTTGTTTTCATCCCCAGTCAATCTCATTTTTGTACTAAATGCTCCAAAGGGTCTATAATATACCGAAACCTTGCATTTGAGAATACCAAAATGAGTCCGCCAATTTTATTTCGGCTGATGACTTAGGGATAMTTTACGATGGTTTTGACGTTCTGATTAAAATAGTACGTTGCTGTGGTGAAAACGTATAAGAATAAATGCAAGAGCATTTTTAGTGATCGCAGCCAGAGTTAGATTAAAACATTGTTCGTTTTGGGTTAGACCGCCTCAGTTTTGGAAATTGGGTTGACGTTTCGCCCGCTGTTAGCATCATTAGGGCAGGATTATGCAACACGACATTTACGCAATTCTATTTCCAAACCAACCAACTCTACTCTACTAGTCTATTACTCCCCAGATTGGAGACGGCATTCATAAACTGTACTCGGGTAACCCACAGCGGTAGAGATGTAAAATATCGTGATTTTTCGATCACAGTGTAATTCGTGATTGTGATTTTCAAGTATCAGTGATTTTAAACCGTGACTTTAATCACGGTCTAGAGTAGTCAGAATATTTGTAGTCGTAATCACGATGCGCCTACGTCTATGACGATGGAGATCATGACCTCTCAATTTAAACTAATTTTAATAAAACTGTATTTTCTTCACAACCAAAGGGAACGCCTACTTCAAGACGCTAATTCTTTGCTTTGGTGGCAAGAGCATAAACATATATTGCCCCAATTGTAATGATCATAATGCCAGATATTTTTTTTGAAACATAAATATATAAAAAACCTCTTCAGTACAATTGGGTATTATCACTTTTTTTTAAAATTACGTAAAATGAATCTTGATGTGCATATATATCGTACGCCATGTTAAAAAAAAAACAAAAAAATATTTGTAGGTAAAGAATTTTAGGTCTGAAATTCGAATCTTAGGAGTCACCGCAAAACACTTATATCCAAGGTTATTCAACTCGTGACGTCAAGTTTCATGTAAACATTACCGAGGGGCGTGCTGTTTAATGGTGTAGTATCAGTCTTGTATTGGAAAAGCGTTTGTGTGGTGTTTATTGAAAGAACGGTGTAAGAGGTCGCACCAAAAAGTGATTTGTGTAGTTTTACAAGCATCTATTATATGTATATGGAAAACAAAAGAAGTGTTGTTTTGTACATGATTAAGTACTTCAGTCAGCACAGCTAACAAAATCTTTGCAACCGTTCCTCGAGATTATCAACGTATGAAAAAGTTGTGTAAGACCCCTAGACGTGATATGCCGAAATCACAAAGTTTGTTTTTCTGTTGTGAAGATTATCTTAATTCTTACTGTAAGTTTAATTATTCTTTTTGGGGTTATAAGTGTTTATCATTCAGTTTCCATTTTGTTATAGCTTGAAGAGGATATGAAAAATTAAATGCGCTTTAAGTTGATAGCGGGAAATTTTATAATAAAGAACGACGTTGTTCCCCATATATTCGACTGTTAGCCATACCAGAAATGGGCCGCAAGAGCCCCAAAAATAAATGGCAATTTATATTTATTCTGACCTCTAAAATAAATGTCAAGTTTAGGGTACATTTTTGATTCTTACAATTTTATGTTTACAGATAGTATGTTTCCAACAACCCATTGTTATCAAATTATCAATGCTACTTTAATTTGATAAAAAGTTCACTTATGCTGTTGCTTTTACGTTCCTCATCTCCGCCGCGTTGAACCGCTCGTCGCTGTACACAAAGAAGTCATAACTCATAATTATTTAACTTTTTCTTGGCGTATTTTAATTCGCTTGTCACAAAATGAACGCAAACAACAAGCTGATAAATTGACGGGCGGAGGCTAACGCGTGACGCCCTGACCCCAGATGTAAACAAGCGGCCATTTACAAGACACCTGACATCACGGCCAATATGTTCGCGTTTTGGCGGTCCCTTTAAATATTCACTTTTTAATATTAAAAATACACCTTACGATCCATTTTTTCGAATTTATAAGTTGTCACAGCTGTTTTGTAGATTAGATGCTACCTATTAATATGCAATTTAATAAAATATAAATACATGGATATACCCAATTGTAGCATCACATAATAGCAAATGCTTAAAGTTAAAAAAAAAACATCCACTCGCCAAATTAGGTCAGTGATAAATACTGATTCTTATCCCAAAAGTCAAGGTTAGCGATTACCCTAATCTTTTTCGTTGCAATTGTAAACACTTAATTCGATCATCCCGCTGAGTTCCGTGGCAAAAACCGGGCTTGTACCACATATGGGCACTACACCATCGTCCAATTTTATGCTTCGATTAGTTTCAACTGATTTTTTGACCAGCACGAAGCAGTCTTGTGGTTTTTCTCACTAAACAATGACTCGTGTACCGGTTCGGCAATGCATTTTCTTTTGTACAATGCGCTTATATTTATGAGGCACTCTGCTATTATAACAGACCCGCAAATGGGTGACACGCCGCTACTAAAATCTTACAGTCAATTGTCTCCATGATTTACTGCTTCACAGTTCACGTATGAATCTTGCTCGACATAATTACCCTTGGCATAGGCATTTGTACATTTCGGTTAACGCGGTCATTGTTAATATTTCAAGTTTTCGTTTATTCAAGGGGCAGTACGTTACGAAAGGAACGTGGTGCAGTCATGGTGTTTAATGAATTTCCACAGAAATATATCATCAAAAAATGTCTAACTTTGGAGGGTGGCATTTTTATTCGCAACTTCTCTATTTATAACCTTTTTGAAGATTTTTTTAATACAATACAATTAAGTGTTTATTTATTTTTCTTATGAAGCAAGAAAACCTGGATCTCACAGGTAATAAAATGAAACTACAATAACGTAGTTATGCACAATATGCCAACTAAATCAGTAATTGAGAGCAAAGATGCGTACAATGGTGAAAATTAGCAACAAAACCAAATCTACAAATGGTGCTCCATATGAAGACCTTCTGTCTCTAAGCATAAATGCATTCTTTCTTATGTCCATATTATTTCTAAATGCGTTACAAGCTTGTTGATCTCTCCCCAAAAGCTGTTCGCGAATTTCTATTAAAACAGCATAAACCGAGGTTTTATAAACTAAAGATTTCAGGTATCTTCATATACAAAAATTACAAGAAATTATGTCAGTCAGAGGACTTTGGTAGCCAGGCAACTGATTTCCTCTAGGGGTTCTCATAAGCGGCATCAAGAAAGAGACGATCATTTAATTTAAATTTGCATCCATTACGCAAAAACCATAAAGTCTGCAAAATGTTTAAAGGAATACATCTAAAAGATCTTACAAAAGTTTTTCTAGCAATATGAGGTACTTTTACGCAACTTCAACGATTTTAAAAGTAAATTATTGTCAGCACACTTATCAAAATGTTTATACCAAACGTATGCTGATTGGTCTTATTTGTGACAATGAGGATTATCACCAACACATTAATAATGAATGAATAATGTGAGGAAAAAATGTTTAATTTTGATCCTTTTATTTAGCAACCGTCGAGAAAATTGTACGCGAGCAGCAAAATCGCGTTCCAAACATGGCACGAATTTAAAAAAAGGAACAGATACAGACTACTTATGTCTTCAATATAAATGGAACAGTCAGTAGTTTTAAATATTCCTGAGCAAGTTAATTATAGTAATATTTACACGAAAAATGTACAGTAATGATCTCGTGGATAAGTACTGGCTAGTATACAAAAATTGAACATTTGTTGAGTCTATAATAGTGTTTTAGCCTATGTTCATATTCACACGTTGCATTTACTTTGATGGCGACTGTACCATACTCCACAGATGCTGGGTTCAAATCTACTACTAACGCTAATTTCAAGATGTTCTTCGATCTCCAATAGAATATCTCGTTCATGATTTTTTGCTACCTGAGCATCCCGTCGAACTTAATTTTTCCTAGAAAATGCCGCACCTGCTTCTCTCAATCTTTGATGAATTGTACAAATTAATATTGACGAACGCCTTTGGTTTGGAATTTTTTCGGCGTATCTGCGAACCGCGGCTTGGGAATTACATCGCATTTCGTCATAAACTACATGCTTACCCTTCAGCATACCTATTTTTGTTTAGTAAACCCAGGCATTTTTCGAAAACTTTCTCGGGGTATATGCACAAAAACAAGCTATCAAAATTAACTAATTAACTTCGATATTAGCAACTATTAAATATTTTTTTTGTATATTTGATAAAAATGGACAATATTGTTTAACACAAAATAGTTAGAAAAGTGGGACTTTTCATGTTAGCAATACTTTTTTTCATTCATTTATTAGGATAAATATTGAGTGTACAATTGCTTAAATTATTAAACACTGTACTAGAAGATGTGCAAAGTGACTCAGAAACTGATAAACTGGAGTTCATTCCTACACTTAAGTTGTTATCACGAGCATTATTAATGAAATTCTTGACATTGTCCATCGATAAGACTTTTGACTTTTTTGTAACATCACCGTCATTTTGACGTTTAAGACATGCCTACAATTTTTTATAAGCAGAAATGTCCACGATTTCGTTTAACTGTATAGTGCTTCGTAACACTCAATACACAGATCAGAGTGTTAAAGCTTTAAGAGTTTTCACCTGTAGTTCTTGTAATAAATTTCATAAATGAAACAAACAAATTAAATTGATTTAAATATCTGTAAGGTTATCTCCAAATCGGGCAAAACATTATAACAAAAAAGATTATAAAAATCAACAAAACTAAACATGTTCTGATGTTCGTTGTTTCACATTCATTTTATTATACCTTAAATTTTACTGTAAAAATATTTTTTTGATTAGTGCAAGTCCTTTTAATTTTACAGTGAGCATTAAAATACATATTATTTGAAAGACACGTTTTTGGAGTTTTGTCTTTGACAATAATAACGGGAGTAATTGAAACAGCATGATAATTTTAGTCAGTGTTTGAGTAGTGTATTTTGACCGTAGTGTATTTCTTAGTTGTTAAGTTTTTTTATTATATTTTCGCTATTTTTCACATATTAAAAGAATTAAATACATCTATAGATACAATTAATTAGCTCACACAATATAATCACAAGTTGAAAAATGCACCCCGGACAACTTGCAATCACCAAAAACCGCACACTGGTTAGAGAGGGAATGCCATTACAGTTCGCAAAACCATAGTTAAAAAAACGGATAGTGAATGCATATTAAAATCAATTATAAGGCGAACCACGTCTCATCCAAAATAATTCTCAGCGTCTGGAACAGGCGTCAGCTTCCATTGTTTTTCATCAACCCTCCCAGTCAAAAGCCCTTATATCCCCATTCACGTTTTGTGTGCCTACAGGCTGAGAACAGTTGGAGTGTTTGCACGCCATTATCTGACTGAAATGTCCTACTAGGTACAATTCACAGAGAGAATGCAGAATTTCTGAGGAAAAAGATTGCTTAATTAAAAAACACATACAGACGGCGCTCATTAAAGTTAATTGAAGTTATCGTGAAATAAAATAAATTGCTAGGAGAGAAAGACGTTGATCACGTCACGTTATTACATTTATAGCGAATAACCTACAAATATGTCCTTGTTACATAATTATACTCTACTCCAAACAATTCGGCAACAATGCGCAAACAAACCATGACTGCACTTCCAAAACAACTCCCGGAAAATTTTGGCGGTTTCATGGAATATACCAAATTATAATGATACGACGGATATGTGAAATTAGTGGCACAGCGCTATTATTGGAGGAATGCCTCAAAATATAACATTTGGACTCTAGATGAAATTTTGGTTCGCAATACGATTTGCAGCCAAAATTGAGCAAATCTTAAGAAATGAATAAAGTACTAAGATTTTTTATACAATAACAATATTATTTCAAATTAAATTATCGACCCAAAATGTAATTGTTTGTTAAACCAGCAATGTTGCAAATATAAAAACGAAACCTACCACTTGTTAAATTTTATCTCATATATATTTACTGCTTTTATTTGAAAATACATATCAAAAAAAACCATCTGTATTACAATATTTCTCATAAAATGGTCTGCTCTACTTTATTGTATTTTTTGATGGAAAATGGTTTAATTTTTTGTCCATTGGCACTCTGGAAACTACCAAACCAAGTAACACGGATCAAAGTGGTAACTAAGAGAAACCAAGAAATTTCATTCTGCCATTTACTAATAACATTTGTTAACGATGGCGAAGAAGCGCTTGCGCCCAGTCCTCACAGAGTTCACAAACAAACAAAAATAAACCTGTACGTAAAAAGTCTAGGGTACAAAAACTGCAAGGGTTGGGTTACAACGGAATAGATTATACAGAAACATGTAAAGATCGTGAAAACTGCACTAGGTACTAGGGTTGATTGACGTATTCCCAAGAATATCAGTGGTATAGATAGAAATATTTACAAACCTAGTTAAATCAATAAAACGGTGTCAGTTTCACACTTACATTTTTTTCGTTTACGGGGCAAAATTTTATATATATTTGTAATTAGGAATTAGGTTGCACCTGTTCATCCAATATATATTTAGGTAGGTACCAGTTATTAAACCCTTTTTATAAATTGAACAGGGACATCTAACGGCCGGAATCCGAAACTTTTATAACAGGGGAACTACGTTTAATGACTCGACCACTCATGCACGATTCGTAATTGTTACCGACATTTCAGAACACTCGTTTTGCTAGGTACGGCATTTAAACGCTAGAGGGCAGAACGTGTATTCTTGAATTAAGCATAATGCGATCTCTAATTGCCCAATTGGTTTATTATCGTTAGCGAAAACATTGTAAACTACTTATATACTAGTATCAGTACAATTTAAACGCGTTTTGTTTTGATGATGTTATCCAATCAATAGACGTTTAAATAAACCATATTTAATTAATTGATTGATAACTTTAGAACTTTACCTATGTAAGTGTAGTATTACAATACAATATTGACAGTTCAGGTCTGTTTATCAAGAAAGAAATTTTTGCGAGTGCAACTGAGACATTAACCTTTCATTTTGTTTTCCCTCTGGGAAATGAAAAAGGTTCTTGTATCGATCTGCATCAGAATTGTACTTTTTTAGAGCTCTGTAAAATTGCAGCTAAATGATATCTCTTTTAGAATATTTCAAATAACTTTTTTTACCAGGTATTTGGAATCAAATCCTCAAATATTTATATTAAATATTACTGACAGTCGTATACAATTTATACAAGTCTTTCCCTGTATACTGACTGGCACAGAAATGCGAACAACCAGTAATACTCCTTTTCGATTTTAAATCCCTAACGTGCACTACTTATATTCTAAGACCAAGATTAAACTTAAATGATGAGGTGTTATAAGTGGTTGAAGAACTTAATACGGTAGATATATTATTATCCATATTAATTTGTAATATAAATTGTCTGATTTAGAACCATAGCCACAACACGTGTTTCTTTTATTTTGTCTTGAATATGATTAGAATTACCCCTAAAAGGATCAGATGTGTCCACATTAAAAACAGTAGACCGCTCAATCAATGTTTGAGCGAAATGCTGTCCTATTCTAATCATAAAGAAAATTAGATCGTTGTAAGTAATTTTCTATATTTGGGGGTATACTTTAGAATGGGAAACAAATAGTGTTATTAGTAAGGTTTTTCAACCCTGCAAGATTTTTTTTCCGACCAATATGAATGTTCTGGTTCAAACACTAGTTTTATTGGTACATAGCAACACCACTAACAAAATAATTAATGTATTAAGTGATTTGTGCACGTTTTTATTTTAGTAGCTCAGGTTTCGGATAACTTTTTGTTATTATGTCTATTTTAGTGGAGAAGTACGACTTGGATATTCTTTTGATAATAAAATGCATGTAACACAATACACCGCATGCGTTTCTTGATATATGTGAACGAGAACAACCCACAATCACCGCAGCACAAGATTAATATATGTTATAATTAAACCAAATGCAGTCATTATATATATGTTATTTTATGTAATATTTATTTTATTCCATGTCCAACTTTCTATGTGGGCACTATACTTACTTCTCCAATCTGTATCGCTCAGAAAACTCAAGAACTTTCAAAAACAAAAAATTGGTTTATCAATGATTTGGGCAATCAAATCCTAAAGTATGGAGGCTCACCACTTTATATACGCGAAGTACATCCAGCCTAAGTGACTTCGACTCAAGTGTGAAAGTTGTGTTTTTGCCACAAAACAGATCAAGCTTGTGGGGGAAGTGTCATCGAAGAACCTGATACTTAAGTATTAGTCTGTTATGAAGTAATTCTATGCGAAAAGAAGATGACTTAATGCGTCAGACAATCGTTCATAACGGTGGTATTACTAAATAACATTCAACTATTTTTTGAGCACAAGAACGAAAAACAAGAGAAATCTACTTAACCTATTTAAGCAACTTAATTCTAAAATGGCATTTATAGTTTCAGTAATGAATTGTAGAAGAAAGCATTAACTCTCGTTCTTACAAGCTTGTATACGGGATATTTAATCATGAGGAATAAACTCAAGTATAAACTTTCCAGTACCGGTAAAAAATAAATCGCAAGTATTTCGTGACGAGTAAAATGTCATCTAGATTGCGAAGTAGAATGCCACTACAAATGAGTGCGGCAACCTAAGTGTAACACGGCTATCAGTCATCGTCGAAGTAAATCGAGATAGCGTGAAACGGCATGCTATGCTTACATCACGACAAAACTTTTAGTGGGGCACAAAAAGAAAAGTATAAAATAAGCTCATACAATTCGTGACCGTCTCAGGAATTTTCGAATGTGTTTTGTTAGAAGTAAATAGGCACTTACGTGGATACACTTTGTATGGAGACGCAGATTTTATATGACCGTATGAATAATTTATTTACGTGGAGATATTTTAAATACCGCTGGAGGTGATAGTAAACAAGCAGTTTTATACACAACATACGTATTTGAGAAATTTGCCTTGGGTCATTTAACATGTTTGTTTAACACATCCAGCACGACATCGAGCAATGTGTTCTTTCTAAAATCTGTTGAAAAGCAGAATTCAATTGTGATAAAATTGTACGATGGATGTCACTACTTTTTCAAGTACCCTGAAATAAATACAAGGGTGATGATTAGACATAGGCAAATAATTAATTTGAGTTTGATATTATCCGTAGCATTAGCTGTCATAAGTGTAGCTAATTTTGCTAGGATTTGGGACAGAAATAGGTGTAAATATTAATAAAAGCGGAATTTCGAAATACCATTCCTCTCTGCAATGTACAGGGTATCCCATTTTCGTTCTAATTGTAGGGTATCTCGGTAACTATTACTGCTAGAGGGTTGCGGTTTCGACATTACTTTATTACTTTTTTGTTCTGAGTTCAGCTGTACCGTCCCAATTTTTGTATAGTCTTTTATTTTAAAGCCATAGGCAACTTTTGGAAAAAAACTGTAAAGACATTTTTATAGATATTTTTATTTTGAATCCAGTGGCGTACTCCGTAATTTTTTAGGAGATCACATTTTTGAGATATAACACAAATTTGCACTTTTAAAAATAGAATCCATAGTTAGCTTTGCTGTGGTTGAATTTGGCCTATTTTTTCTAATTAAAAATGTATACATTGTTAGGTTTATTCTTACTAATTTTCGAATTATTCACACTTTACATCCAGGAGGCTAGGGAATAAGAAAACACACGATATAATTTATATTATTAAGTAAAAAACTTAATCCTTTAAAAATAATATATGCATATTTGAATACGTACATAAAACTCCTAAGAGCGCTCATGCATTTTTTTTATCGATAATCTAGGATAGATTGTTTATTTGGAGATAAGTACCTATGCATTGTTTATCATCAAGCATTTACATCCATTTTCACGAAAAACGTAATATCTCATTAAATTATTACAAAAATTGGAATAATACCAAAATTAGTAAAGATTAACCTAACAATGTTACATTTTCTTAATCAGAAATAATAGTTATTTTCAACCATATCAAAGCCAAATATGGTTTGCATTAAAAAATGCAAGTATGTGTTATATCTCAAAAATATAACCCCCTAAAAAATTCTGAGTACGCCACTGAATTCAGAATAAAAATATCCATAAAAATGTCTCTAGAGTTTCTTTGTGTATACATAGCCAATCGAGATATCGAGAACTGAAGAAATGTTACATTTTTTAAGAGTTGGCTATGGCTTTAAAACAAAAGACGATACAAAAATGGCTCAACTCACAACAAAAAAGTAATACAGTAATGTCGAAATCGCAACGATCTAGCATTAATAGTTATAGAGAATAGAGATACCCTGCAATTACAACGAAATTGAGACACCCTGTACACTCGCTGTGTTTTCAATCCTTCACTAGCTGCACACTGTGCTTATACTGTTAATTCACAGCATAATAATACGTTGCAACAACTCCGACGAAAAGGAGATTTTATTAGAATAGTGTGTTGTTAGAAAATAAATATTGCAATAATATAAACAGACTGTACTGAAAACCATTTTGTACGGAACTGCACTGGTGAAAAGTAATTAAGCAGTGATAAAACTAATTTCCCTTAGTTTCCTATAAATTCGTACCCCCAACGACACTCTAACTTCATTAATTATACCAGTTGCAATGAATGCTCCTCCACGAAAATGGAGTGCGGAGTTCCCTAGAGTTGGCCAGGATCCTCATGGGGCGAGGGGACTATGGTGTTAATATTAATTATCTGGATGAATGGAGTAACGCCCTTTGAAAACCTATTATACGCGAATGAAATGTTTTAATCTAAATGCATCACTTTCGAACTTATGTTTCATGCCCCGCTGTGATTGCTTTTTCCAAATGAAAACACATCAAAACAAACAAAGGGAAATAAACTGTTTCTTCCATAAACTCGCAATTTGTCTGTAAGTACATTCCTTATTTCTTTGCGTTGATTGATGTGAACATAATTCTAGGAAATATGTCAAATGAAGACAGAAATCTTTAAGTAGATCTAATCGCAGTTGCTAATATACACATAGAGAATACTTACAGAATTCAGAATGAATAACAGCTACAGCTTACCTGTAAAAAACAAAAGTATGCATCAGTTATAACAATATCAAAGTCACATTATTTCTTGTTTGCAGTAGTGCAAAAAACTTCAGACAATAATTCAAATAGTGCAGTATACAGGTAGTTAACTAACTTTTATCTCTTAGAGCAATTGTACTATAAAAACAATTTAATAAAAGCTTACTGACTTTATTCCTATGTTTGGTACTAATCTATCCATGTCGTGAAATTTAAACAAAGGTAAGCAATTTTAAAAGGCTTTTCTTTATCTACTACAGAGCTATTCTTCTTTCCTCTTAACAAATTCACTTTTTCTTAAAAATTACATTGGCTTAATTAGTTCTTTTTCTATCACCAAACGAGAATTTAGCCTAATTTCTCGTATAATTTTTAGTTCGTTCAAAGTACAAAGAAACTTCGTTCGATAAAGCTATAGTTGCAGGAATAAGCAGAACCCCTTTCTTTAAAAATGGAACAAAACACTCGCATTTGATTTTGTATTTTTATACTCATGTCATATAATATTTAAATCGTAGGATAAGTCTAGTGATAAATTACTCATACATTTAGCCTATTAATTGAAATAACAAACATGACAAATTCGCATTCATTTTTTGCGGTTCATATTCCATTCGTCAAAATTGTTTCTTTTTCTTAATGTCAGTTTTAAATTAAAGCCTTCGGTTGTTCTTTTTTAGAAGAAATCCAATACCGTTTGTCTTATTTTGTAGAATATTAAATAAACTGTATTAAAACAACGAATAGGCTTTTGAACTATTCAAAGTATTTCTGTCCACGTCACATTAAAACAGTGTAGGAATAGTGCATTTTGAAAAGCCACCTTTACTTTAGTTAGAAGTCCTAAGTGTCTAACCATAACAACAAATCCATCATAATACTGAGTAATAAATTTATCTATACAGTCGCACTTGTTAATAATGTCACGATATCTTAAATAGCAAAGAAAATATTAAATAAAGGAGTTTGCTGTTCTAATATAGGTTATATTATAAAAGCGCTCCTGGATACCATACGTTGTTAAATAAATAGCTGAACCATACTTGTAATATACATTGTTTCTTGAACAATGACCAGAAAATATGCTTTTTATATTTTTCATTTAATTTTATCTACAGCTAATAGTTGAGTCAAATCACATTGGATATGGTTGGAGATCTCCTAAAATCAGTAGACTTTTAAATGATTCAACAAAATTGCTGATGGCATGAACTTATGATTTAGACCTCTTTTCGTTATTATCTCACTTCTAAAAAAAACATGATTTAAACCTTTTGATAACAAAAGGCATACGACACAACACCAACATGCAACAGATGTAGCAATCTTGTCTACTTCCCTGTGGTTTTTACTTTATTTTAATTCAAAATTAGTATGCGTAGTCGCTACAATTAAAATACTAGTCATGTATACCACTCTCAGAATCCAACTAATATGAGTTAGCCGCATAAATTTATGTCGTCTTTAAAATTTTATAATGGTCAGGGTTGAAACTTACGATAAGCTTTTTAAAAATGTAATTCTGATTACCTACAGCAATTAAAACTTTGCTCCATGATATCAATAAATTTACACGAAGATCGTGAACTGCCATTCTTAAGAGTACGTAAAGGGCGAGATAAAGGCTGTATTCTAGATCCTTAGAATGGAAGTTTATGCCGAAATGATTGTGAAGTAAGTCGAATTTAAGCTAACTAAGTGGTTTAAGAATGTTTCGCAATCAGCGGCCACGATACATTTTGTTATTTTAATCATATTCACTGTAATAAAACGGTTTTCGTACTATTGTGGTAATTGGAAGTCATGATGTGAAATATACGTTTACTTTATTACTTGCTACAACACCAATCGAGCTCCCAACATTTTGGTCAACGCCAGTACGAACTCTCGAGTTAAGTTTAAGTTACTCTGTGTTTGTACATATTATTCTAGTGTTAGTTACTTAGTAAAGTTCTGAATGGAGTCCTGTGAAAGTGTGGCTCCTTAGGTAGCTACACGGGTAATAATCCGAATACCTGGAAGATTAGCCGAGGCGTATGCTGTAACGTCGAAAATCTTTATGTGAGATAAACATCGAAAATATGTTTTTAAAATTATTGAAATTGCGTTTTTAATATCATATTGTAATTCACGAATGCTAGTCATGGATAATATCACATGAGCACAACGTAAAAACTAAGGATTTACAGAACCGGAAAGAGGGTTGTGTGTTAGTTGCAATCTAAATATCGAGTTACCGATGCTCACTTCACCTCGAGTTGCATGCTTAGTGCTGGGTACTTGAATCTAGCAATTTAGATTCGGAAACACCCTGGTTTTGAGTAGAAGCAAATTAAAATATCTGTTTTCTTACTAACTGACTTTTATTAACTCTATTTTTTACACCGCCTACCCTATCAATCTTGCAAACATAACATCAAGTGCGCTTTAAGTAACATCACCCGCGTGCGCGAACTCCCGTCATCAACATATCGTACTAAAATAAAAACCTTCTTCTATGTAAGCGCGTGTGTACCAGATGCAGACTTGGTGCTGATCCTCCTTGATTGTACTTCGCTGTTACTAACCTAGCCAAATTAAAACAAAACTATAGCATCCGAGTTTTAGTCAGTGTCCACCCTCACATAATCAGAGGCAGCAATGTACTGTACAACTGAAATATTTAACTCATTTGATCAAAATGCAAATTGGATGCAGGACTCTGAATTGGGTTCTTGTATCGAAGTGCACAATGCATGAATGTTATTTAGTGAACTGGTGATTAGTGTTGTTTGTACTAGCCAGGATACCCGAGATCCAGGTGGGGGAAAAAGAGCAATCATAAAGCTAGGTCCCACACATTAGCTGCCGATTAATGTAATAATTACGCATGATAATCACCGGAAAGGATCATCCACTTTTCATTATAACTGAAGTAACGCCGTTAAATAACGCGAAACTCTTTCACATTTCGACATTAAAAATGTCTCCCGTCAGGTGGAATTACCTGCTGTCTCCAGTTTCAACACCGCACCGATTATCAGACAGTTACGTTACAAATTATTAATTTTTGGATTGTCATCTCTCATCTGGTTCGAAAGGCCCCAAAGCTAATTCAAAATATGGTAATTGAATCTGCAATAATATTAAATTTCATCCACGATAATTTATAGTCTCTGGAGACAACGAAACCGAAAACTAAATGCGTATGCAACAAGCTGCAGGTAAGAAAACAAAACAACGTGTTACTCCACGAAGTCACAGCGATAAATTTTGGAACCAAAAATTGTACTCAGCGTTGATATAGCTTTTCAAAGGTTATGTTACAATTATGAAACGTTGGAAAATGTTAAAAGCCGAGATGAAGTTCAAAGCTAATAATAATAATGACTGATCCAGTAAGAAAACTGATGAAACTTAAAACTCAAGCTGGGAAAGCAGGCAAACATACGAATAGTAAGAAGCTTTCGCAAATATAAAATCGGGAGTATTGCACCCTAACAATCATAGGCAAAAGGCAAACCTAGATAGTTTGACGTTTTAAGCCCAAGAGTTATCGCATATGCAAATAACAGCTTATCAGAAAGGACTCTGCTAAGCTGGAAATGAGACTACTACATTATACTTTGGTCCAACTGACTAAAGCTTGAGCTAAGGCAAGAGTTAATTATTATTTTGACAACTTATTGTATTAGCGAAAATACGTTTGTAAACCAATAACTGTAGCTTACCAATTTTTACACTGTAAATTATATAGCAGTTTACTATTTATAAGCTACAACTATTTCACTAGCTGAAGCGTTGGAGTTTATACAGGGTGACAAACACACTATATATTAAATATTTGTTACTGTGCAATTATTTCAACTTGTACCAAAATAAAAAAAAAACAGTGAAGAAAACCTATCACGAAATATTTATGTGATGCTAAAAACGATTATAAGTGGCACAAAGTCAAGATTTTGTATTTGTTTTTTTTTATAAACACTAGACTTGAGGACGCCACTGACGTGGACACTTCTTCGCCGCACTTTGGGCCTACATTTTGTGAAAATCGCCATCAAGTCATCTAGCGGTGGCTTCGCGAACTATGATATGTTACGGTCGGAGGAGGAGGTGGAGGGAAAATCCAGCGAAGAGTACAGTGAAATATAATTACTTTAATTAATTTTTGTCATATTCATTTTAGCTCCTCTACCACCTGCCTCTTCGTCGCGGATAGTGAAATATAAGTACTAAAGATAATGAATCAAGATACTAAAACGACTGCTAAATGAACTGAGTTAGAAGTTTTAAATATATTATTCGTTTTAAGAAATGTTGCGGTTCATTTTATATATTTATGGTTTAAGGACATGTATGTTTGGTTTAATAATGATATATTATACATTTTATTCCACATCTATTATTTGTTCCTCCCAAATTATAGTGCAAAAATGTTTACGCATGTAGCTTAGCAGCTTTTTACAAAAGTAGCTACCGGTAGATGTAGCTGTAGTTTAAGTATTTTTGCTTGTCTGTTAGCTTAGCTCGAGGCTTACAGCTATAGTTTGCTTAACAAATCGCAATAATAGCTCTAGCTATAACTGCCGACCAAACTCCTATGCGAGGATAGAAGACAGACGCTGCGTCTACTTCCTAAAGTCAAACATATATTTTTTATTTATGCATTTTACAATGAACCTGTTTCCTGACAATTTATAACAGGTCGTGTTTACCACATGTTGCAATTTCGCACTACTCATTTGCTATAAACTCTAAAAGACCCAACCTATATGCCTCTACGATAAACATTTTGAAGTAACCCTAATATTTACTAACTACCTAACCTATAACCTATTCCCTATTTCGAAGGCTATTGCCGGTTCCAGGAATGTGTCCAGTCCTCAACGTCCACCTCGCCAGTTGTGTCCATACTCGGCCTATCCAGATGCACCACGATTTTTCAGCAGTCCTACGGAGCCCTACTACAAGTCCATATTAGTGGCATCATCTAAACTTCGCCAGCTCCATGCTCGACACATTATCCGCGAGTTTACTTAGGAGCTGAAGCTGTTGTGGGTCCCTCAATATTGTTGCGGTGTCCACAAGTCCACAATACCCAGTTGTGGCCTCAGGCGCATTACCTCCGGGGTGGCCAGGGTGCAGGCAATGTGTTCTGGTGTCACCTTCTCCCAACTCAATGTAGGTTTTGTAGGTATGTACGGTACGTGGCCCGTCAGGAAGTGAGTCAACCCTCTTGTAGGCAAAATGTAATCCATGCTCTTTCCTTTCACGATCGCTGGAAAGAACGTCCTAACTCTTGCGCCCTTCTGGCAGATATTCCCCATCATTCTGCCAAATCCGCATGACCAAGTCCCACACAGCCTTCCTCGTATCCACCTGTACTCACAGAATGGCCAGGATTTCCTTTTCGCAGCCAGTATTATGCTGCCTGTCGCCTGACCGAAGATAGGATAGCCAGGGCGTCGAAAGACGCAGTCGATCATTGCATGTGAAGAGCGTTTAAGCCCACTGGAAAAGCTTAGCAAAAAAACAACCTATAACTTAACTAAATCCTATACCATGTATGTGTCCAGGTCAAACTTATACAAGCATCAAATACAGACGAAATTTGAGGGGGAAGATATTTTGCACGCTATAGGTATAGTCAACCGCTTTGGTATGGCTTTCCTTCTAAACGAATTATTACGGTAGAATTCCTAATCCACTTCAAGCTGATGAAGGTCCGGTTCTTGTATTGGTTCAATTTTATATACACAAAGAGCGTATATTTACTGAAAATCTACCTCAGCAAACTTTCGAAAATTTTAGTTAGTATGTAGGTATTGGGTGTTCTCAGATAGACAACACTTTACCTATGCAATATTCTAACACTAGCACCACTTGCTCTCACTACCTTACTAGATTACCAAATTTTGTAGTAACTTTCACAAACAATACTGATTCGCGCCTGTAATCGGTTTTAAGAATAAAAATGTATGGCATTTTACATTTTGTTACGTAAATATTATTTGTACCCAGACCCTTATTTTTTCTAATTCTAATTATTTATTTTTACCAGGGTCATACTACTGTAGATATCTCGTTTGCAAATATTCGTTAATCATGTCTCTTAAATGCAGGCCTAGCCTGGGCAATGAGCTAAGAATTACGCAAGAGTTCGACGTACTCGATGGTTTCAATCTATGCAAACTCATTTCACACCTGACGTACTACTTTCATTGCTTTGGAATTCATAATCTAGCTAAATATAAACTGTAATATCCGCCATAGCCAGCAAATAATAATGTAAAGGGCACGAGCAGTGTATACAATACAACTTGAAACTTGAAGGTGCCGTGATATATTTTCAACCAAAGGTCACTTTCGATTTGCTAACAATGCAAATCAAAAGTTGCTGCAAATGCTTGGACCAAAAATGTGTGTTATTGGAGTCATAGTGAACGTCAGCGCATACTGTTAGACAAGTAGTTAGTGATACTTGATTTTGTTTCTAAATGTGAACATAAATAAGAATCCTAACAACTAATCTTTGAGATATGGAGTTGCGAGACTGAAATATTTATATCGTTTCCAAGAAAAATTAAATTCGCACCTTTTTGTTTACAACGAAGCTGATGCAATGTATTTACGAGATAAGCGCCAAAATTTAAAGGCCTGATTATGAAAAACGCTTTGTTTTTCAAGTCCTATGAAACCAGTGCATTTATTGCAACAACAAATGAATACCTCCACTTTGGTGTACTGAAATTATAACTTGTACGTGTTGATTTTTAAAAAGGTTAGTAATACTAGTTGAAAGCCATATCAGGTCTACGTATTATATGGGTCCAGTTTTCTTTTGAATATTTTGCGGTAATTTCTACAGGAACATTGCATTATAGTTCATAATGGTTCCCACACATTCAATTGACTACCTTTTGCCAAAGGTTAATAGCAGTAAAACATACTGTCGTGTAGGTGCTGAACTACCAAGAGTTGCTTGGTATTTTTTGAACTAATCCTGCGCATACCAATAAATGTTTCTGTACAGTTTTATAATTTGCTGCTTTTAAAAATGTATGTGTATCTGCAGCACTTTTTGGTTAAGATGAATTTTACATCGGTAACAGTTAAGAGTATCCAGTGATCCAACGTTCTCTTTTAAAATTGAACGAATGATTTTAGAAGCCTTATCGGTGACAGTAGCATCACTTACTGTAAAAGGAGGGTATATGTAAAATAAGGTAATTGCCTCGGCACACTGAAATAAATATGGCACATGTATTAGACCATAGATGTCAATTTTGAAAAAAACAAGATCTTATAATGTGTGTGGTAATTAAAACACTTATGGAGCGATCATATCAAAGGGGTTTGCATTATTAACCAGTTATTTAACAATATTTGTAGAACAACCACCCTTGTTTATTAATAATTCTGTATGTATATAATATAGATATACATACCGCACACCAATTTGCCTACTCAGCAGTTTGAGACCTTTTTTGTAATAATGCATGATTATAAAAAGTGTCAGCCTATTTATACAAATATTCAATATTAAATTTTCCAATAAATAAATATAACTCATATTGGGATAATAAGATAAATAGATAGTTACAGCCTAATATAGGAAATATTAGCTACCTGAAGACGTTTAGTGTTGAAAACGAATCTGCCGTAAAGTAATTCGCACGTTCGAAAATTTATGACTTGGAATGTGTAGAGATTGCTAACGTCCAATTTTTGCTAGTTTTTAACCATACAGAAGATATTCAAAACGTCAGTTCATACTGGTGGGCAAACAAATAGTGATATTCAGCTTTGCTTCCAATAATTGTGAACATTAATGAGAATCTTATAACATTCCAGATGAATTAATTGTATTTTTAGAACAAACGTTTTGGAAATGCAGTGTATCAGCGTAAAAAATGCTAACTCTCACAAAACGTAATTATTTTGACCAGCCATAGTGGTGGTTACAACTCAACCATTTCTGTTGATCTACCGCAATTTGCAGTTGTCCTTGTTTTTAAAAGAAGAAGGCAGTTTATCACCGTTATTTAACAGACACATTAAACGAAGTACAACAGGAGTTGATTAACTACTGTACGACTTTCCCGGCGTGAGACACATGGCGTTCTTTCGTTCCGTGCGATTAACTGTTTTGATCGTGAATCTAATTTGTGGAAAGTTAAGAGAAAATCTTTGGGGCATATTTAAATGTTCAAGGAAGTTTATTTCAAGGTCACTGGAATAGCCAGTTGATTATGTACATCCGTCATGGTGTTTTCTATTGAATATTATAAAACGACACGAAAAGTAGGTTAAACATATTTCCGGGAAGAAATGTTGCAAAAATTACAACACGTAGTTACTTAGAATCTCAGTGTCATTAAGTAACAGCTTTTGGTTAATACAACACCCCAACATAAAGTTATGTTGCATTATGTTGATATATGGAACCTGCAGTGTGCCTTTGTAATAGGAAGATGTATATAGGGGTAATTCAAGCATAATGTGTGAAAAGAAAGGTTACAGAGCAAGAGCCCATGAATGTCAGACCTTCCTTATACAGGGTTTCTATAAATGATTCATGCATCCAGGGCGCTTATGGAAATTGTCTAATAAATCAGTTTGCCGCCTCTCAGGAAGGTGAACACAACAATTGCTTTGACGTATACTTGTCATCTGTCGATTGTGAATTATTTGATATATTTTAATTTGAGAAAACACATGGCAGTTTGTATTTTCAACATATTCTGTAGTGCTTTGTGCAATAATCAACTTTAAGGTTGCAGACAGCTCACATTTCGGAGCTGTGGGCTGACACGGTTTCGTATAACTTGTAGGTTATGAATCGTATTTGTGACGTTGTGGCTGCAATAAGCCTGTTAAATAATTGTACTACGATGGACTGAAAGATGTTTCTACCCAGTCGCAATAGTAAAATTCACAAACTAGGTTGTATTAATGTTAGCTGCACCACACAAAGCTTCCGCAGTTCAAGGGTGTAGACTGTTGTGGTTACCAAAAGCCTACTATACCAATAATTATTGTTTTTTCTTGCCTTTGAAAGAAAAATAGAACCGCAAATTGTTGAAAAATCTTTATAAAGCCATTAATTTCGTGACTGTAACTTGATCTACAACCTTAAGTACTATCGTGCTCACTGATGATCAGTGATCGCCGTGCATATTGTAGCTTGGCAGCACTTATAAAAAGGCGACACAAAGAATTCAGAAATCAATGCCGCCAGCGGGCGTTTCGTGAATGATTTATAGAAACCCTATACATATATTGTAAGTGAAAGTTTCTCAGAGCATGCTCACAACACAGTTATGAACGATGAAGTTTGAATCATCGTAGCTTTGGCAGGTATGTCACACACTTTTTGCATACCCTGTATATATGATTATGATTATCTCACGAAGTTTAGGAATACTATTCTAAAAGGGGCTGACCATCGAGATGGCCCCGCCCGCCGGTGTTAAAAAAATAAATATAAGGGTTGCTGCACAAAAATCCCTGACACCGCCACAAAACAAGCACAATTCTAAGCTATAATAAATTTTAAATATTCCACAGAAAAGTGGGGCTCACCGTCAAGCTGGCTCCGCCAAATGATTGTTTAAATAAGCATATAAGGGTTGCAGCCAAAACTTTTTAATAGCGGCACAATTCAGCACAAAACGAGCACAATTCATCCGTGTATTTTAAATTGGAAAATTTGATCATGACATACCCCATGAACCTTGGGGATTCCATTTCTTCCTTATTGCTTCTTCATTTTGATATTCCTTACTTTCTCCGTTATTTCCTCTCTTCACGCATTTAATTTTACTTTTATTTGGCCAACATGTTCATTTTTTTAATTTTGTATTGAAGAGGGCGTGGAAGAACACAATTTGGTTTTCCAAACATCTGAACGCGCAACTGTTGCTAATTATTATCACATTATTGACAAAAATTATTAAGCTATGCATTTTTTAACGATATAAATGAATACTAATTGCCTTGACCACTAGGGATAAAGTTAAATAGTATTCCGTAGAATTTAGGTAAATCATAATCCTAAATGTGTAAAAAACGCTTACCTCACTCAATTTTGTCCACTGTATGCTACTAATGTGTGTTAGTTGTACAATCTATTTAATGTTTACGAAATTCTGAATGTAAAATGTGCATGATACCCGAGTTGATAAGTGGATTACTAAAGATATAATTTAATCAAAACATGTTGACCACATAGCCTATAAGCTTACAATACAAATAGGAACGAAAGATAATTTATTTATCTACTTACCATTGCAGAACGGAAATAAAAGATTAGGTAAAATGACAGCCCTATTCAGTATTAATTAATTTCTATACAAACGATTGTCACAAACTTTTCTTTGAAGTTACGTTTATATTTCAAGATTTTTGGATATAAATAACATTAAATAAGCTTTCCTTAAAATAGTTATAAATTGTAAAGTGTGTTTCCAGGAGTACATTATATTATTATATTTGTATAGGTCTAGATTCAGATTATAAATAACTTTTGCAATGGCCCTTGCTCTCCACTCACTTGGAAGGCGGTTAGAAGTAAAAAAAACTTATAGTTAGGATAATATTTTGAACATATCAAAAAAATTATTTTTTTTTATTTCAAGCTACTCAGGTAGCCGCTATTACTTCATGATTATAAAACTTAATGTTAAGTTTTTAGTTACGTTTGTAATGATTAAGACAGTAGTACGTAAACTTAAGTCTAATATATGGCTAGCTGGCAGTGCATTCAAGCAAAATTTCAGACACTTGTAGAGAATATAGATACGAAAAATGTATTTCATAATTACGTAACAAGACTTTTGGCAATCTTTGCCATTGGCATTTAGAGCCGTGGGGGTTAAATCTACTAAAACTTATTCTAACATCATACCAAGCCTTTGGTATACAGGCAAAACCAGTTCTGCATTAGACCTAAACTACACTGATGAGCTGTAGGGACAGCGAAATACATCTATCTGTAGTTGGTTGCAGTGCAGACAACATAGCATAGACAAGCATTTATATTCTAAAATTCATTCTATTACTGATAAGCCTAAAAAAACCAAATGTAGTCTAATGTCTAATTAAGAACTGTTACACGATCTGTTCGTTTGTCTTTTATAGCTAAACTAATCGACAGTTTACATACTCGTAATTCACCCTGCATATAATCCTATCAAACGTTCATTTTGTCCAGCGTTTCTATAATTAAGCGAGGTAGTAAATCATTCGACTTCAGAAACGAATCTCTTCTTATCAATGGTATAGGATCGGCTGATCCCAGATTGCAATAAGGTAAGCTGCTGGGACGGGAAATTGCTTAATCAGCTCCAATGTAAAACGAATTTCATTCGCAAAACGGCTGATTTCCGTTCGTTAGTAGGGAACTGGAGATAACAAATGCAAGCGAATTGTAACAATGAAGGAAGTCCATCACTTCTACTTGATGAGTTCGGTATGTCATTTCGTCATCACATGCAAGCATGTAGGATGGAACAAAATTTCATTAAGTTTTAAACATTAAGCGCCTAATTGTCTGAACTGCAGCTAGTCCACGGAATAAAAATAAAGTACTTGGCAGTAAGTTATACCTCACCTTGCAGGGTGGTTGCAAATAATAAAATTAGGCGAGGTAAGCTTTTTGTTGTCCATTTTTCGTAAAACAAAAAATAACTAATTTACAAGTCTACGGACGCCGTAGAAACTAACTTTTTTATATTTATGTTATGCGGAAAACTGTACCATTGTTCGAAGTGTAAACATTATTCTAGTACCTACATCTACACTACTACATCATAGTCATTTAACATGATACCTTGAACCGGTTGGCATTTTGTCTGTCTTATTTTTCTTTTCTTCGGTTTATAATTATTTTTATTAGTTAATTTATTTAACTTAAAATATTTTAAATAATAAGGGTAAATAATAAAACTATATTGATAATACTTTGTTACAGAAAATTTGGTTACCTAATTGGTTATTTTCGCAAGAATTAATACAGCTGTTACTTATTTAACTTTGCTTCTAGAGGGCACATCTTTTTTATCAATGCATATCTTTCGTAGGAGTTTGTCATAGTTCTGGTTACCTCCAGATATCCACTATAGAAACTGATGGCAGTTTTATACGGTTACGGTTACGTTTTGCGGTCCTGATAAATTGATTCCTCCTCTTTAATTGTCGCAGCACAAATATTAAAAATACTACAAAACAAATATTTCATTGTTTGTTTTCTTAAATTTGACAAAACGACTTGTGGTCCCTTTTATTCACCCACTAACATTTTAATATTTTTTTCTTTGTTTAAGACACAAAAATATGTACTGCTTATGACTACCAGTAGTCATGTACTAATAAGTTCAGTCACCTTTTCCAATGAAGTTCCTTGGAGTCTCTAAAACGTTAACATAGGTAATTTATTGCTCTAAATGCTCACTATTGAAGCCATATAAATTTATTTAGCACTTCTTGTGCTGTTAACTTTATACTGTAATTCTTCACAATTCACTTATTGTTCGCGTGCAGGCATTTTGTATATTATAACTATAAAGAATAGCTTTGTTTTGGGCAGAAATTTAATGAAATGCATCCGGCAATATAATCTCACATAAACAAAATAAGCTGAATTTATAAAATGGCTTACACCAGTACCTAACTGAAAAAAATATCGCACGCTATATTACAATACATTTCTCCTTGATAGGGATGGTGACTCGACTCCTCCCCGGATGCTTATTAAAATAACTGAAACAAAATGAAATACCTACACCTACACATCGAAAATGGCGCCACAAAGAATGAGTGATTCATAACCGTTATTACAATGCAGGTCATGTCCATTAATTACAGACATTCCGCTCATTTTGTCACTAGTGGGTTAATTAATCAACATTATGCAGATAGTATGTTATAATGGGACATGGAAGGGTACAAGTGAGGATAGATGCACCGATATACCAAGAAAGAAAAAAAACAACTAGGTACGTAAGAGAGGTAATAAATTCACTAATTTCGCTATATATTATAATAATTTTCGAAAACCAATAAGTTTATTTTTATTACTTTAGCTAGCATAATACTACTATAATACTAACGAATACACCATACTTACAAATTGGGTGTTTTCGCAATTTCAGATAATAGTCCGAAAGGCAAGTACGGCCTTAAATGCATATCATGTATTTTGAATATTTGATTTGATGTAATTACATGAATAACTAACAATACTTTCAAACCAAAAAATTCCAGGGTAAAACAGGGTCAGGGTCAATATACATTTAATCAGTCCTACCAGTTTCAAAATGGAATGAACACTTAACACATTGTAGAATAAGCGCAAAAGGCGCAGTCTGATGTTAAAAAAGGTCTTGAAGTAAGGTTCGATAACTGTTAAAAATGAGAGATTATACGACATTAGAAAACCAATGGGTTGGCATTTGGAAATCTTTCCCTATATGCTGGTATTATTACTCATAATAGGATTAATTCATTTATGACACTGACACACACACAACACACACGAGTTTTCCTATTTCAATTATAGGATAAAGGGCAAATAGAATTAAATGCTCATGACGCGCTTATAAAATTTTTATATTACAACAAAAATTAATATTATTTCCAAACGCAAAAAGTTTCCGCCTAACACAACTTCTGATGGATGCATAGTAGGGTGACGTTATTTCGAAGCTACAGTTTTGAGGGTTAACTACCATTTTAAGCAATTCTAAAGAGTACAGTCTGATAGTACGTATCATGCAAAAATAACGTTCAAAAGTCATAAGACAAGAGTCATATCCGTTTCAATACTGACGTAATATTTTTGATTTTATAGGGACTTAAAGTTTCATTTATTTAGTTAGTAAAACGCAAGTATACATGTAAACCATTGCAGTTCTACTATTTGTATTTATATATTATTTGATATGTTGCAGTAAAAGTGCTTAAACTCTCAATTTATACCAAATTATTTTAGGCACAGATCCATATTATCTTTTTTTCGATGCCAAGTTGCGACAAGAACTTACTACCTTTTGCAAAATAATTTGCTCTTTAGGATAAAATATCACATAATGTAAACATATCCCTTTAAAAATATCTTCGAACTGATGGACGCTGCTTCACTTAGCTCGGTTTCTATATTGGTCATCTGGCGCTAACCAGAATCATAAATAACCCCTATAAAAAAAGCACTTAAAAAGCACAGTTTAACAATTACCATAAAATAACAGTTGCGTTTATTCTTAAGGAAAATATTTGAAAAATAAAAATAAAACAATTCATCTTAATACTTTAACAGCTTCTCAAAATGTTGTTCTTTGTCTGTACTTATTCTAAGGGATCAGTTTGCTTTTAAAATGTTTTCGAAATTTTAAACGACCAAAATTGGACAATACTAAACGATTTTTGCAATTTCAGTTGTCCCATTCTAAATTTTTTATTTGAACGCTAATTTTTACGTTGCTGGTTTGAAAGTAGTTTTTGATTTTTAGTCAAGATTACTTCTTTAGATTTTTAATTTTGACAATGTCATAATTTTTTTCCTATAATTTATAAATATGGTACTGACGATGGCATATTAGCCGAAAGCCCTTTACCTAAATAAATGTATAGTGGATTTAACTTGGTGAAGTTATTTTAAGAATTAATTCAAGATTCAATCCATGTTGAGCATTATGGATCAGTTTTGAACGTTTAATATCTGGTTTCTTTTCTGAGAGATCCTTAAACTTGTTGCGAACGCACATCGAGTTATGGTTACCATTTTATTAACTTACTGTACCGAAAATAGGTATTTAATAGTAGATATATTCCACTGAGTTTTCTCTGGAATCATCGCATGCCTTATATGATGAAAATTGCATAATTTTCTGGACTTGCTATAAGAAAAACCATTTATAGCATAATCCTTATTATTTTAGTAATATCTTTGCCCTTTCAGAAATTAAAATTAATTTGTAGTCTGTTCTTTAACCTTTTCGTATTTACTTTGCTTAACCCAAGAAGCCCCCCCCCCCCGAACTTTTTCGTATTTACCTGTTTGWATTATACATAAATTCGTCAGTGCAAAATTGGGTTGTGACATCAGTTACTTTTTTTAATGGGTTAATGGMAATTAGCCAACACATTAGTTTGTGCACATATTTATTGTAAAATTACATATAGTAACAATATTCACATCAATATTCATCACCGTAATGAAAATTTATGTAATTTTATGTATTGTTCAACTTTTTACCATATTTTATTAGTTATATACTTTGACGTATGTATTTTTAGCACTGCTTTGCTCTTCTTTGATAAAAATGTGAAAATAGACTTGGAATAATCCTATTTAAACCTGAATTACTCACCTCCACTCAGAAATAAATCAATTAACATCTTCTTTAATTCAACTTGGAAATTACTTTAAAGTAACTGCGTGTAGTACTCCTTAATAATATGTAAGTAATAATTAATAAGGTAAACTAACTGAAGTGTATTTTAATATACTTTGGTAAAAGACGAGAGTGAAATTTTGGTACAGATCGAAAGCAAGATTGGAAATATTAATAACTATATCGTCCCAGTACCTATATCAAGGGCGAACACGTTATTTAGGACTTCGCGGAAGTTGAAAGTGTCATTCCTTTAATGGACTTCCTATTCTGGTTCAGTTCGAGCACCTCCTGTTCCTCCCAGTGACAGATAAAGCTGTTTCCGGTCTTTATCAGCAGCGTTTGTCTTTCACCAGGAACAGAAGAGCCTTCCGTCGTACATCCAAATAAACATAGTAATAACGGGGCACGTAACTCGCAATAAAAGTGAAACGGGTGTTCGGCAAACAAACCATGCAGTTTACAAAGCTTTTTTTAGTCGTTAATTAATGAAGTTGTGGTACGTTGGAAATTCCCACCAAAAAGCGTGAACAATAGAAGAATGCCGCATATTTCTCATTCGTTTATTCCATAACAATGCAAGGACTTCTTTGAAGCGACCTTCCAATTCCTACTAACTCACACTCGATGACATCCTTAAATTAATACATGACCGAGTACATGACATACCTATATATAATTTTATAATGTATCACTGCTTACAATTTGAATATCAAGACCACCCCATCATTTTTATATTATGGGGGATATTAAAATATTTAACATACTGTGCTTTCTAGATGACCGTTTTCCACGTAAGTCTTTCTTCCTCAAACTTTGAAAATCACTGGGTATCAAATCAGGACTATGTGCTCCAGGTTCCACTATCTCCCAATTCAATCATTACAGCAATTCTAGTGTTCTTTAACAACCTGCAGACGAGCATTATCGTGTAGAAGCCAGATTCCAATGGTCAGAAATCATTGCCGATTATTGCAAAAACAGTAAACGTCAATAAGAAAGAGAAAAAAAGCATCTTTCCGAAAAACTAAAGAACACATGTGTATTATAAATGAAGCACATTGAGTAATTCTAACGTATATTCCACTGCAAAAATTTAATTTACTATGTTCAAGGAATAGAAACGTTTCGGTACCCACATCGAAAAAAAGAAATGCTTTATAACTTGAATTTAGCAGCTCAAAGAAAAAGTCATAATGGGCAGAATAATGTACTGTAACAAATCATTCTATGTTTTCTAAATTGATTGAAACTATATTAACGCATACAAAAATAATTAGAGATACTTCGTTTTGAATCCTTTATCTGATGATTTGTATTGCTCTCGATGTTGCTCCTTTATAACTGTAAAACAAATTGTTGAACACCAGACGTCTCGATTAAGTCACGCTATGCTATTTGTGACGTAAAATAAAATTTCCAAAGTGTATGTTCATTTACCAATCGAAAGGACAGCATCACTTTTCCTAATTTATACAAATTAATATTACCTTCAAACCGAATTGTACAATTTTGGAAATACCAAGGTAATAGTTATTTTAGGAATATGGAATTCAACGACTAATCCAAACTTCTTGAGACGTCTAAAATACATAGATAAGACAAATCGCCACAATCCAGCAAAAAGGAAGGGAGCAAAGGATTGAAGTATCATCCAAAAAAGTTCGGGAATAATTCTCATTCCTCTATTTGAGACAAAAATGGTAGGTATTAGGCTACAAATTGCTTTCAGAATGATCAAAAGTAACTTTACCGTTTAAAAAACCTCGGAAAAAGTTGTTTTGCAGGGTATTCCCATATACCATAAGTTACAACCAAGAAAACTAAATCGTGATCTTGTTCTTCAAGGGATAAATAGGTTCCTTCCATACCAAATCAAACCTAATTTAAATGCGCTGCTTTGAACACCGTTCTTATTTTGGCGTTTGTAGTTTTCGAGATTCCTTTTTTTAACCTCACATGCAAGTCGACCACCTTTCTAACCTTTTTCGAGTGTCGGCAACTATGTATATGTTTTTGTCACTTTAAGTTGTAAATATTCGTAACATCTGAACAGGGCTAGAAATGAAAATGTAAAAATTTGGTTCTTGCAAAGTGGAGCTTTCACGATGACCAATTTTAATTTAAATAAGAAAGTTAATATGTTTACAAATAAATAACCTTGAATCTTTAAACACACAAAATTTTAACTGTGTGTTTTTAACAAAAGCAACATGTTGCAAGACTATCCTTTTTCATCAGGTTTCGCATTTTTCTTTGTAAATGATACTAGATTATTGATTTGTTTAATGCGTAAATATCGAATGAAGTAAAAAAAAAGATATTGAGTGTCTTTACGATGGGCTGTGTGAATGACATGTCTATAAATACTGGCTTTGTGATACTACTTATCGCAAACTGGTCTGGTAAACATGCTACATTATTAATAGCAAATTGAAACGGTTATAATAAATTAAATATTACGTCGAATATTACTATTAGAAAAAGCAACGTAAGTGAAGTTTTAGCTCATTCAAAGTGTGAAAGTAGCCACATTTTGGAACGCTCGTAAGGAATGCCTAAATCAACAAGGGAAGTTTACCTAAAAACAATAAACAATCTCGTAAACAATATATTCCTCGAGATATTCTGGTTAGCAGCACAGACATAACAGTCTTTACAGGAAATTGAAACAGCAATTTTTACTCCATGACTGCAAAAATAAGCTCTAAATAAACGACAAACTGCCCGTTAACGACTCGCTTCCGTCAAGCTCCTATTTATAAATAGCTAAAATCCTGCTATACTCGCACTAGTGTGTAAAACGTGTTTAGAGAATGGGACAGCCAACTACTTCAGCAGTATCACTGCGGAACATGCTTCGAGAGAACATCCTTTAGTTATGCAAATGCAGGAAACCATTCTTAAAATAAATCCGACGTACTATCTATGTCTCATTCATGAATCGCAGTGGTGTAACGGGAGATGAATTTTTACAGTACTAGCGAATAAAATATTACATTTTTCCAAGCATTCGCTACCTTTGTATTTTTTCGTAAGATTTCAGATATACTGTGTACATCTTTTAAAGGTTTTCTTCATAACTAAACAATCGTCAAGAATTCGTCGAACATTTGTATGTAATCGACAGCACCGACATTTGGGGTGCATCAAGATAGCCTCCGACCATGGATTTTTATTTAACCCAGAAGACTGGATTGTGCTAGGGTTGTATTGAACAGTCATAGCATATTTGAGAGAAGAAGATAATAACCAAATCCGGGGGCAACTTACAAATTACTTATCAGGTTTCGCATTTTTGATTGTAAAAGATACTGCATTATTGATGCCCTTAATGTCATCTACTACAAAAAAAAACACAAAATGAAAAAGTGGCGTAAGTAATCTTTTGCTAGAAATGCAGCCGTTTAGGTCCAATTATCTTGCGAAAAGAGCTCCGAAATGGGCTGGCAACTCAATTTTTGTTTTGTTCCTAAATTTCATTTGTATTTAGCATTGAACTGCTGCTTTGTTCAGTTTGGGCGAAGTTTAACTCAATTACCTAAGTACAATCAGGTAAGTCCGAGGCTGTTCAGAAAAATCTATTAACGAGATGTTAATAGTATAAAATAATTAAATTAAAGATGCATGTAACAGCTTTATAACAGTTTACGTTAAAAATGGCATTACGTTTTGTACTGACGTACCTACTATTAGTTAGGAGGTAGTGATTTTTTTACATTTATATTTCCATTTGCTAAAAAATACCGATTGGATCTGTTTATGAATGATTGTAAAAGCAACTACCTACTGTAGTTTCACAAAAAAATCAGATTAGTTCCATATGAAGAATGTAAAGTAGTGAATTATTTTGTCCATAATAAATCTGCAAAATTTATTACAAGTGACGAAAAAACTTACAGAAACAAAACAATCTGGCTTATCCCTAGTTTAAGGAAGTTAGTCTGGCCTAATTGTTTCCATAAATCTGCTGATCGGAAAATTTGACGGATATTGCGGGTGCCACAATCTGATTGGGATTAACCGCTGCAGCACGCTCGCTTAAGTATAACAATAAAAATCATTTAATATCTACCAAACTTGATATAAGCTTAGTTAATATACCTTTTAGTATGCTGCCAAAAAAAAAGTTTTGACTTTCTACTTTTAAGTTATGTAGATAAATATTGCATTCCTTTTGATTTGACAGCATACTAAGAAATATATTAGGTGCATATTATAAAACAAAGTAATTTCCATGCGGTTTTCACCAATGGATAAGACTGACTCATGAGAAAGGTTTAGGTATACAATTTGACAAGGTGTTGTGTAAATTGGTTGAAATATAGCGGTAATTAGGAACTAGCAAAAATTAGAGTGATTAAAAAATCATGTTTTTTATCACTCTATTGTTTTTTCTTGATGTTCATCTGTATACTAATAATAAAATACAATCTTTCGAAAGAAATAGGCGGTTTTAAGCACGAGTTCAAACGTACCGCGATTGGTTGAATACAAAATTGCGTCACGTAACACTAACGAGGCCCCGCCCACCAAGGTCACTCGCTGTATAAAGCATGTCAAATGGAACAGTACGCGTCAAGCTGATTTCTGGCAGTAGCAAATACGCAAATCTGCTGCATAGTGATTTGTTCGTTACTGTTACGTGACGTCACCGTGTGCCGCAACCGTTTGCGCGCCAGTATTAATCGCCTTTGGTTTAACTTCAATCTGTGAGGTTACTTAACAACCAATTACCGTAAATGAAACATCACTGATATTGTACTTTTTTTCTCTATTTTTAAGACAATAAATTTTTTATGCAAGTTCCTAATTGACGGAAGTGTCGAAAAACGTCGAACCGCCTAGAAGCTTTCGTCGAAAACGCTGCCTAATCCCTTTAAGATATAACAACACAATGCATGGTGGGATATTCCTCTTTTATAGATCTACAAAGAAGTCTGCGATGGCATATATCTAACATTTAAAGATAGCTTACTATACCCATTCTACCTTCTAAAAAATGGTCACATACAATGTAGTATTATTTGGAACGCTATTTAGACGGATACAGTATTAATTCTTATCAACTTAAATACGTTAGATACCTTAAGGATTTCGTGCATATTATTATAATGTTTTACATCATATATATACATATAAATGAATATCTTAGGAGTTATCGCAAAAAAATACGCGCCCACAAATAAATTCAAGAGCGTTTCTCAGGCAGATGACGGGACTCCCTTGATGCGATCTTCCCCGCGCCGCGCCACCCACTGTTTCTATATAAGCCGATCGATAACGCCCGCGTACTTATATAATAAACAGACTTTTCGAGCGAATGGAGGTGACGACTGGGAAGTATTTGTTATAGACATAATTCGGATTGTCCATAGATAAAAGTCTTGATAAAATGAAGGTTGTGCTGAAGGAAGAGTGCCCTTATCAAACAACAGTATTTCGATGGTATGGCGAATTTATAAGAGAAAATTTTCAGTTGCAGGACGACCATTCTGGACGACATACTAAAAGGATAATTCCGCAAAACATAACCAGAGTGGAAAAACTGTTGATCATGTATCGCCCCATCATATATCGACACATTGACGAAATATTTAAGATTGGGACACCTTCAGTTTATAAAAATTTACACCATCACTTAAAAGTTAGAAGTAACTGTCTATTGCGGCTAGCTCAAAATCTAGCACCTGAGCAAAAGAAACATTGTCTTAGATGGTACAGGAAAATCCTGAGGAGCTTTCATTCTGAAAATTCTTCCGGTGGAGTGAACATCCTAATAACTATATAACGTTACTATAACGTTCCATCAAAGTCCAGAAATAAAATGTGGACATTTGAAGGTAAGAAAACTCCTGTTCAAGTTCGAAGGGTGCCATCAATTAAGAAGAGAATGATAGCGGTGTTTTTCCTAATAGATGAATAATCGATTGTACTGTGCTACAATCTCAAGGCACAGTTACCGTTTCATGGTACATATATCAACATATGTTTACCGAAGCTCAAAGAATTGCGTTCAAGTTTATGACTAGGCACTAGATTATTCCATCATGACAACGCACCGGCACACCGCGGGAACATTTTTGCAAAATTCTTGACTTACGATGTGAAACTCCCCTCCGTTCAGCCCCGATATGGCGTCCCGTGTTATTGGATCGTTCCCAGTAATACAAAATTAATTTGAAGGAAGACCTGACCTGAGCTGACGATGATGAGCTTTTGCCAGCCGGGAATCAAGCATACGCTAATCTGTCTCTAGAAAAATGACTAATTTATATGCAAAAAAGGCACTAAATAAATGAAGTTATGCTTGTATTCAAAATTTTCGTAGTGACCTTTGTAATGACGATAGCCACAGCGCAGATGACTTAACAATCAAATGTAATTACATAAAGTATATACTTTCTGATTGCAGCATCTTTGCATACAATTCTAATGACCAACACCACATTCAATGATACTGGCCAGTCCAGTGAGTTAGAACGTGCAGAATTTTCATCCAGTCAGGCTGCGTACCTAAAACGGCCTGCGAAATAAATAACATAGCGACCTAAATCGATACACGAAATTAGTAATCATCCATTATGAATGCAACGTCCGCAAAGAGCATCCGGTACGCTCCCACAGGTCGTTCATTGTATAGCACCGCAAACACTCACGGAATACCCTACCAGGAGCTGTCTACGCACCCATAAGGTGTCATCACTTGGGCCACATAATGGATTGTACGTGATCAGTTTGCTTCAACGGAGGAATCAAATGTCGTTAGCAATACTAGCTGCTGAAACGTTCCTGTCCGTTAGTTTAAGAGTTCATTCACCTGGCTGAAAATGTAGGTACCATATCCTGCATGCAAAATATTACGAGGAAGCCTTTGTTATAACGTAAAGGTAAGTACTGTCTGAAAGAGTAATTTTTAATATCATCTTTGCGCAGTTGCACTAAAATTATACTGCACACATACATGCTAGTAATCCACGTGAACATCGAAACACATTGTTGAATTAAGTTAGTTCATTACAACAGCCCAAATACGAGAGCGCAATTTTATCTCAAATTATTAAGGTATTTTCGGTTCTTAGAATATAGAAAATTCTTGCTAATTTAGACTGTATAGGCACAAAATCTTTCAGAAGACTAGAACCTCAGCAGGATATAGAAATTCAAAATTACATTGACAACAACAAATTATAGAGACTTTAACACCTTAGCATTGCAACTTCTTACGAAGCAGTTTACTTGGGCTCCATTTTAATATATCCAAGATATCTTTTAAAAACCTGCTTTTTTCAAGTTAGCTGTGATAATTTAGACAGTAAAGCAGCTTAATTTTAGACAATCGTTTACCCTTGAAGAAACCTAAAGCAGTTGCTACAACCGTCAAATGTGTAGTTCTAACTGCAGATTTTATATATTTGATACACCAACATTACGTATTGTATCCCGTTTCCATTAATAGGAGGATACATACTATTCAATAAGCACGCGGGATTGTCACTGTATCCAAGATTAGCCTAAAAATCGAGCTAAAAATTTTATCTGATAGATTTTTTTCAGCAGTTCAAGCCCGACAGTAAATCATTAAATAAATGAAACACTAGAAACAGTATAGTAAAACCCTAAGCATTCGGGAGACCAAAAATGCGTAAATGCAAATACGGACCAGAAATATCCTGTAGAGCACTATCATCGAAGATTAACCTAGCAAGACACAGGCATCATAATTGTCATAATATCCTAAATTTGTGCACAATTTCAGGCAGCAGCTCGTACAAGGAAGAAGAATAACCAAGCATAGAAACAACTAACGAGATCATTCGCCGGCTTGGTGCACCTTGCAAATCTTCACATTCCAATTCTTAGCTTCTCGCAACATGCGGTATGTGGGAGCCCACTAGCAATAAGCGTATACAACCCTAATCTGCGTAGACGGCTGAGGTCCCAGGAATTTGGCCACCAACATGAAGCACAAACTATTTTACATTACCCTAGCCTTAGTGCTTCCATTGTGCCTCATTGTGCTTCATGAAAATTAATAGCCACATCTACCGTTTTCAAGTTATGAACGTTATAATTTTTTGTGGCCAAGTTCGCACATAGCCACAAATTTCCAAATTTAACATCTTTATTGGCACCAGCCTTTAGTGCTTCGTTAGTGCTTCATTGTGCTTTAACAATTATGCTCCTTAAGTCAGTATGTGCCCATAATAATTACTATATAGTTATTAGGTCTAGCCACTGACAAGAAGCACAAATGCTATTCTTTCCACTAATCTTTAGTGCTTCGATTGTGCTTCATTGTGCTTCATGTGTTGACTTGGCCACATGACCACTTTTTAGTAAAATAAATATTTTTATATTTGGAAATTAGCCACCAAATTGAAGCACAATTGCCCATCTTTTACTAATCTTTAGTGCTTCGATTGTGCTTCATTGTGCTTTATGTGTTAACTTGGCCACATGACCCCTTTTTAGTAAAATTTATATTTTTATATTTGGAAGTTAGCCACCAAATTGAAGCACAATTGCCCATCTTTTACTAATCCTTAGCGCTTTCATTGTGCTTCATTGTGCTTCATGTGTTGACTTGGCCACATGACCACTTTTCCGTAAAATAAATATTTTTATATTTGGAAGTTAGCCACCAAATTGAAGCACAATTGCCCATCTTTTACTAATCTTTAGTCCTTCGATTGTGCTTCATTGTGCTTCATGTGTTGACTTGGCCACATGACCACTTTTTAGTAAAATAAATATTTTTATATTTGGAAGCTAGCCACCAAATTGAAGCACAATTGCCCATCTTTTACTAATCCTTAGTGCTTCGATTGTGCTTCATTGTGCTCGTCCAACAGGTTGATCACTAGGTATATGATGCGTTGCAAATTGTAATTCAATAATTTGCATGTCGAAAATACTTAGTATGTAGTGGGCAATATTATTTACAGCACTCAATATAAAAAATACTGATACTAAGTTCTAAAACTGCAGGTTAACAATCCTTGGAAATAACGGGTTTTGAGTGACAACTACATAGTAATATTTTGACTGAAACTTTTTATTAAAGCTCCAATAATAATATAAGAAGAATATTAACAGCAATAGAACAAAGAATGAGGGTTAACTACTACATTAGATGCAACATTTTTATACTCTCGGTTAATATCGTCATATAGCTCCCACATACCATCTAGTCTTCTACTATAGGTGGCGTAGTGGCCTATTGCCTCTAATGACTTGGCAATTGGAGGTTGAAAATGGATAACTGAACGCAATTGAATTGAAGCACTAAAGACTAGTAAAAGATAAGCAATTGTGCTTCAATTGGGTGGCTAACTTCCAAATATAAAAATATGGATTTTACTAAAAACAGGTCGTGTGGCTAACTTAACACATGAAGCACAATGAAGCACAATCGAAGCACTAAAGACTGTTAAAAGATGGGCAATTGTGCTTCGGTTGGGTGGCTAACTTCCAAATACAAAAATACGGATTTTACTGAAAAGGGATCACGTGGCTAAGTTAATACATGAAGCACAATGAAGCACAATCGAAGCACTAAAGACTAGTAAAAGATGAGCAATTGTGCTTCAATTGGGTGGCTAACTTCCAAATATAAAAATATGGATTTTACTAAAAACAGGTCGTGTGGCTAACTTAACACATGAAGCACAATGAAGCACAATCGAAGCACTAAAGACTGTTAAAAGATGGGCAATTGTGCTTCGGTTGGGTGGCTAACTTCCAAATACAAAAATACGGATTTTACTGAAAAGGGGTCACGTGGCTAAGTTAATACATGAAGCACAATGAAGCACAATCGAAGCACTAAAGACTATTAAAAGATGGGCAATTGTGCTTCGGTTGGGTGGCTAACTTCCAAATATAAAAATATGGATTTTACTAAAAACAGGTCGTGTGGCTAACTTAACACATGAAGCACAATCGAAGCACTAAAGACTAGTAAAAGATGAGCAATTGTGCTTCAATTGGGTGGCTAACTTCCAAATATAAAAATATGGATTTTACTAAAAACAGGTCGTGTGGCTAACTTAACACATGAAGCACAATGAAGCACAATTGAAGCACTAAAGACTAGTAAAAGATGAGCAATTGTGCTTCAATTGGGTGGCTAACTTCCAAATATAAAAATATTGATTTTACTAAAAAGGGGTCATGTGGCCAAGTTAACACATGAAGCACAATGAAGCACAATCGAAGCACTAAAGATTAGTAAAAGATGGGCAATTGTGCTTCAATTTGGTGGCTAACTTCCAAATATAAAAATATTTATTTTACTAAAAAGTGATCATGTGGCCAAGTTAACACATGAAGCACAATGAAGCACAATCGAAGCACTAAAGATTAGTGCAAAGATTAACATTTGTGCTTCATGTCAGTGGCTAGACCTAATAACTATATAGTATAGTATAGTATAGTATAGTATTATTATGGGCACATACTGGCTTAAGGAGCATAATAGTTGAAGCACAATGAAGCACTAACGAAGCACTAAAGGCTGGTGCCTTTAGATATGTTAAATTTGAAAATTGGTGGCTAAGTGCGAAGTTGGCCACAAAAAATTATAACGGTCATAGCTTGAAAACAATAGATGTGGCTGTCGATTTCTATTAAGCACAATGAGGCACAATGGAAGCACTAAGGATGGGATATGATAGTATAATTTGTGCTTTGACATTGTGGCCAACTTCACGGACGTGACGGCTGACCCGGCGGTATATCAAAAAGTGGTAGTCAAGGTCGCGAGTAATTATCTGAAAATGCTTCAGAAAGTATTGTATCAGTTTGCAAAAATGCTCTCCTATGCAATGTGCTATTTTATTAGTCTGAAGAACATGAGGGTATTATACTACGATAGAACTTCACAATATGTTTCCCTATTAGGAGCATTATCGGTAAATCCATATATAAAAGTAAATGTAGTAAATGAGACGGGCATAGACATAAAATAAAAACTTAAAACTGTACTTGATATTTCGACAAATATCTGTGAGTTATGAGTTTTTAATGAGGCCTGACTATTTATAGCAATTAGCCAGCTCATTACTTGCAAGATAATTGTTTTAAGCCATTAAATTTTATATATAATGAAACACACAAACACCCATACCCGGGGCGGGACTCGAATCCGCAACCTTTGGGTACTGAAGCTATACCCTGGACCACCAAACTCTGCTATTGAACCTCACCTAAATAACAAGTGATTAACAAATCTCGTGCCTAAAACCCGTTTAAGCTGTCCACATTGTTTTGCAGTTTTTAATCCAATGTCACTGATAAGGTTTTCTTTATCTGTCCAGCTAATTATACTAAAATTATTATAAAGCAAAGCAAACATTAAATATAGCCTTAAAGAGGAGTAGTGGTACGTTTACTCCTACGGCCTTGAATGTGTTGACAGCCTGACAGTTTTACGCAGATTTAAAGATAGTTGTACACAGTCGAGGCCTATATTGATGTCATAATTTAAAATTATAACGCCAGATAGATAAATGTTGAATCGAAATATCAGTGAAACATAATTATTATCTAGAAAATATCAAAAACACATTAAATCGTGCACATTATTATTGCAATTATGCATTTATTCTCGAAGTGTTATATACAAAAATATGCCTGTGTATTTGTTTAATTTGTTTAGCTAAAACTACGCGGCTTTGAAAAGAGTTTTGGACGTTCAAAGCATACTTTATGTGTAGTTGTGTTAAAAAGTATTGAAAAGCTTTTTAAAATAAGATCTATACAGATCAATTCTATTAAATCGTATGCGAATTGACGGATAACCCTGCGTATGTAAAACAACACAATAATCTCAAAGTAAGAATGCGTAGTCATCGAACTTCGTTAGCACGAGTCATGAGCCATGCCACCTGTACAGTTATCTGAATTATTAATACTTATGCACTCACATTTTTACGCAAAGGAAGATTTCTTATCAAAAAACAGTTTACTGTGTATATATTATTGTAACGCATTTTTGTTACCACAAATGTAATACCGGCAGAGTTGGATAATAAATTATGCGTACTCTCGAAAAATTTTTAATGACAAATTCTGCAAGCTGGTGATAACACTTATCGGTTGTCTTTTGCTCTATTTTTATACATGCCAAGGGGATGATTTGCAGTGTGGCAATTTGCAAGGGTAACGCAAAAAAGGCAAAAGAGACAGCAGAAAATTTTTTTTCCAGTTTCTGAAAGATCCAGGGATTCAAAAAGAATAGGTATATCGACAAGTTCAATGGAACACTAAAAATAAAAGGAATTTTTTTAAAGATTTCAAGGAAGACGATTATGAAGATGAATTAAATTCAAGGTTCCTAAATATTCACCCAAAAATATTAAAGGCGACAGGTAATTAGCTATTACAACAGATAATTAACTACCTATGCAAGATGCAACTTATACATAACTTGGGAAATTAGCTGAGGACACATTAGTGACTATGTAATAATGAAAACTTTGTTATCAGTTGTGGTCATATTCAAGTTTATTTTCAACCGATTAGAATAAAAGTTTCTCAAACGAAAAAGTTATAGACCTGATATTGCCATATGGGGAATCACATCAAAATTCAGTGGTTGCAGCTCTTCTACGCTTAAAGGTTTGTTCAAAGATATATTACCTAAAATCTCAAGTATTCGACTACAATCTGGTGTGGACCTTGTGTGTGGGTAACCATGGACTGGACAAGCTTATCTGTATATTGAAAATCATGTAATACTTACATTACATTCAGTTAAAAATACTTTGTTTCGGCAAATTTTATCATTATTCTTGAAGTCAAAACCTGCTCAAGTCCAAGAGGACTGTAGAGGAATGTGAATGAGTAGAAAGCAGCACACGGCAGTTATGGAAACACATCTAGTTTTAACAACGTTGTGGATAATTTATGTGGAGGAAAATGTATCAACACATGCGCAGGTTAGGCCTATACAACAGGAAAATTATAATGAATTAAAAAGTAGATATGTACAGTGAAAAAAAACAAGAAGAAAACCAAAGATCTTTCAATAAAAAAACCTTAATCATACACAACATGTTTTTGTTTATCAACCCTAGTTGTGTTTTCGATATCTTGATAAAAGGAAAAAGAAAATGATATTTTTACTCTTATTTATACAAAAATGATTTAATTGAAAAATCATACGACACTCAAAAATGGCGAACAGAAAAATCAGTTCACAAACCATAACCAAAATAAATAAAAGTGAAAATTTTTGCTTGTCAAAGATAGTTAAACTAAACTCTTAAAATCAAATAAATAGACAATTATTGTAATAATGATTTCCGCTGGAAAATAAATAAGAACAGAAATGGATTTCTTCTTTGTAATAGGGTTCGTGTCGTTACAATTTTCTTGTACTGAATTTGCATTCGAGCATTAATATCTGGAAGTTATTCTTTGTACATTACAACGCAACATTAGAACGCACTAAAAAAAATTCGGAAATAATTAAAGCTCTTATGAGATTGTAAGTGAAAATCAAAATTAAGTTAACATATTTTAGTGTCGTATGCAATAATGTTTTGAACTAAATTGTACCTTGTAGAATATTTGTGTCCGTGAATGTGAATACTCAAATGAAAATCTGAGGGCGAATTCCCCTAGGTGCACGTTAAGCACTGCAGGCTAATGAAACTGTAAAAACATATTAGCCTAATGACATAACCACATTTTTTGGCTTGATTTTGACATATTCGTACTTTTATTTATTTTACACATTTTAATTTGTAAAATAGCACATATTAATATGAGTATATTTTAAAGCAAATACATGAATACTTATTTTCTTATTTGGTTCATTGGTTATAACCTTAATTTCAAACCTCAAAATCTAACATAAATTATCGCACTATGTATGTAAGTATTCCTCCATTAGTGTTATTTAATATTTGAATTGGGCATACTCGGTGACGTCAGCCAGCGCTGTATGTTCATTGGCTAATATTATTCAAACAACCTCTAATTGGATTCTTGTGTCATAAACAATTATTAGCTCCGTTACCAATGCAAGGTCATGAGCACCCCTATGAAGAAGGGGTAATTTTCGGATTCTCTAAGACGTCACCAGATTGTAATGGGAGGTCGGAAGGGGGTTTTGGAATAGAAAAAGCTATTGATCTCAGATTGTTGCAAATTTTTTCTACTCTGAGTGAATAAAATGGTTGTTGCCGAAAAACTACTCCTTCTGAGTCAATAGTGACAAAATGTGAAATAAAGGTTTCTGATATTTGACAGTGACGCGGTCGTCTGGTAGGAAACTTGGATTTAGCATTACCTTTGCATCGCAAACAATATATCAAAAAAGCAAAAATAACTGTGCAAAAGGTGACGATTGACAACATTACTGGAATCACACACAATCCAGTAACACAAAAACTAGTAATTAAATCGTACTGAAAAACGGTTTATCTTTGCCTTAATAAAAACAAACATGCACCCACATTCATTAAAAAAAAGTCATACTTATTTCTAGGTATGACAATAAGCATAATAACGTCGCGTCATTGCTTACTAATAATATGTATATGTATCATGTACCATATTTCATTGTTGTATATGCAACCCCTTGCAGTACATTTGCAAAAGGCGCTCTTCAACATTCCAAAACGCTTTCATCTACCTCGACCTGTCGGCGTCAGATAATGCTTTAAAATACAGGTGTATCTTGGTGTGCATAGAAGTTAGCGGAAGGAAACGTAGAAATCGATTGTTTTATTGCTGTTTATATTTCGTTCCGCTATGGCGTCCGCGTCGGTCGTCATGAAAATGCAATTGTATTTTCAACTTTCCCCACAGTCTGCATTCCAGGTTTACTGCCTCCGTCCCAGGAACGTACTACATGATGCCAGGGAAAACGAAAGTACTTCGGAAGGAGCYCTCAGAATCTCATCTTCATTTGCACAGATTGAACGACCGCAGACGCAATATAATATTCCACTCTCCGCAGATATTTTTACCTACAGGTGTTTACAAATTTCGTATATTCGAGTACATAATGCTACGGTAGATATGGCGTGAACATAGGTATTTTCGACTCATACTATAATAGTAAGAAATAATACGAATACAGTAATGCCGTTTGTTTCTTGACTTAATTGTTAGTGTATTTTTTAGACAGATATAAATTTCAACCATCTTATATTATTTTCGAGGGAGTAATAGACTGCGATACCACATCCAAATTTTTGGCGAAGAATAACTTCTCAATGTTAGTTTTATTATTTGTAGTAAATACATAGTTACAAACCACGAGTTGTTTATTTGTATATACAATTGCCTGAATAAATAAATTTACTGGAAGCAAAATATTATGTTATATAAATATATATAGAGAAGGTTCGATAAACGCTGAAACTGGTTTCTTGACATCGAGCTTGAGATATAAGAACCGCATGCTTTTTATTGTGTGATTCGAGCCCTTAAGTTTATGTCTATTGATACCCATCGCGTTCTCGCTGTCTTTTGGAATTATCGTCCAACAAATGCTTAGTCCAGACTGATACAATGCTTAAGTTAGCAAAAGCCTCATTAGTAAAAAAATACTACACTGCAATCAAAAGCCGACTTATAAAAAATACGACACTGACATTGACAATTCTCAAACATAATATTTACAGTGTTTATTTTTTATGTTTATTAGTGGACTTGTTGCACGATTTCAATCTTTTTAAATCTTATGTTAGCTATTTCAGCTCTTTTACGATTTTTTTCAAATAACTCTTATTTTGAATTTTTATCGACAGTCTGTATATATCAACTTTCGAAGTGTGTATAATTGATAAATGAAGGAAAGGAAAATGCATACATATGCAACATACAAATGATCGTATTCTTTATCACAGTTGAGCAATTATTATATACCGTTTAACACATCAACTACAAATATCTTCTGAATTATCACATATATGGCAACCTAATCCTTAACAAGGTCGAACATACTACATGTTATATGAAATGTGAGATAGGTAGGTATTGTGTAACTGAAAGAGTTTATCTGTAAATGGCATTGGAAATTAGAAAACTGATACATATGCACTTTTATTTCGTTGCAAGCCATAGAAACATTTGCTCGTAACAAATTCAATCAATATGTTATGATCTTTAAGATCTATTCGTGTAGGCATAAAAACACATTGATATCTCAGGCTTTATTATTAGAAAAAGAGTCCGTTATCTTCGAAAAAACAAAGCAGCTGCTGTGAAGAAGTCTATTATGAAAATTTGCTTGAATTGATTATCAAGCTCTTCGGTGCTGTGACCGTATTAATTTAGCATACAAAAAGATGATGGTCGCAATCCGCCCGTACCTTTAATTTTCAATTCATGTCATGTCGCATGAAAACGCAAAGACGTCTTGTTTTTGTTGTACACCGATAGAAAGGTATAATATTTTTATTAAATTTTAAATTCGTTTTAACAAGACACTTCCTCTGTGCCATCGAAGTTACCCTGCTTTCCCTTCAGTGAAACTCTATGGAAAAAATCTGGATCAATGATTATTTTGTAGATATAGTGAAGATTGGAGAGACACGGCCTAAATACTGGCGTTTACTTTTTAACTTTTGATACAACAAACTTTTGTACTCGGGGTTCTGGTGTGGCTGCCCCGAAGGCTGCACACTAAATAAAACCAAATTAAATAATCTAAATGTGTGAAAAAAAAGATTGTTTATTACTCCGATGAACTGTACTGGTTAAGCCTAAGACCAAAACAATTTCTAATGTTAAATATAATTTTACAAAAAAAATTTCCTAGGAGGTTATTGTGCGAAGGTTACATTACCGTTGGACTTTCACTCTTCCTATAGTGTAAAAAGTACGAATTAATAATAACCTAAAATATTTCTCACAGAAATATTTAAAAGAACCATATTTATAACCATGTTCATTTAAAAAATAATAAAATCAAAATCAAAAGTGACTTTGATATAAAATTTTAAGGTATTTCGTTTCACAAAACAAAACACATATGGCATCCCATTTTCACGCCGTCTTCGTCCTCAGCAAACCGTAAGCGACTTGATAACTTTTTGAGTGAATACACGGTTGTTGAATATGGAACATGTACAGTCGGCTTCACGGATGATGAGACGAAGCCTCATTATCCGTGAAGCCAACTGTACAATAATGTGAGTAATTACTTAATCGACAAAAACAAAATAAAGCTGAGTGGACGACTCTAGTCTCATATTTTCTTCCCCTTCATTAGCACTCATTAAGCACTCTCTGATCAACAAGTATAGTTTACAACTTTATTATCGAATTCCCTGCACTTTCTAGCTGGCTAAACAGCTGTTTGGACGTAACTAAATTTATAGGTAGGGCAATTAAGTAAGTGGATAAATACGTCCACTTAAACCGCGCAATATACAATAGCGCTTTTATAGAGATTTTATTGCTCGAATATAAAACACCTCAATGAAATGAAGGAATTGATGAGGGCGTTGAACATATTAAGTTACTTAACGCAAATCTATAATATAGATAGATCACTTAGCCTTATGTTCCCTTCTTCAACCAACTTGACCGCTAAAAATATAATAAGATTGCATATAAAAAATAACCCATGAAATAACCTAATTTTCATTTCACCATTTCATTATTGTTCCTTTGCTGAGTAGGTCTCTATTAATTCGTGCACTGGACGGGATAGAGCATTACTATACGAATATAACGTGTGAAAACCGAGTTTATGAACTATAAATTTTATGACACCTGCATAATGTGCAATAAAAGTTGACCAGGTTTAGGCTTGGCACCGCAGGATTTTAGCAAGCAATTCGTTAAATGGTAATTTTATTTTTTAAACGTTAATCTCAACGAATCCAATCTTAAGTGAGGTAATGCCGTTTATCAGTTTGCTTGACGAATGTTAGTAAATCCACGCTGACCTATATACAATAAGCTCTAATAAGTGCTTTTATTGAAGTTAAATAAGCGCACGATATACATATTGCAAAAATGGGTAGAATTAAAGGCACTGAATTTCGCTCGAAATATGCAAAGCTAATATGAATCACCAGAGGTTTTAAGAAATAATCTGGGAGTTAACCTAACAGCGTCAACACAGATCACGTCAATTTTATATGTGCATTCAATAAACAAAAAAACATAGCTGGCAGATCTGATACAACATAACCTGACAAATAAACTCTGAAAACTCTGCAAAAATGCATCGGTTTTTTGAAACTGCAAATTTTGGATACATAATTTTCAAGTACAAAAAAGTATTTTCTTTGGTCGATTTGCGCCAACGTGTTTGGACGTTTGCGGTAACATTTTTTAAATTTCCTCAAAAACTGCTCTCCAAGCGAAATACAATAGAAGCTCTTTTTGCTCCTTCTAAAAATAGTGTATGTTTTTAAGTAAAAATCCTCCTACCTCTTCCCAGCTTCTCCCGTTACAGATACCAAAAAAACTGTTATAGATTTTTTTAAACTGCAGCAAAATTAAAAAAAAAACAAAGCATTTCCGGACAGATGCTAATATAAACTTTTCGTCATAATCAGCAACACTGTAGTAGTAGAATTTATTACGATTTTTGCTACACCTGCATATATTTTAAGGATCCTACTCAATACTGAAAGATACAATAACCATAAGATAGTACGATATACTTGGTAATGGTTACCACCGATGAACTCAGAGTTAAATTTAGTTGAGGGCGAATTTCAACGTAATTGTAACCGTTTCACAGAACTAAATATGTCGCGTATAAACTACATTTATGACTTCACGTTCGCAGCGAAGTTCTGCGCCAGACACGTGAAGATTTGCAAATAATGCTACCTGTCTACTCAAGCACACGTATTTCAAATCCATAAATGGGATGCTTTGTGTGTGGGCGTTATGTGTCATACGGATCTGCGTTGTTACAGATGCAAAAAATGTTCTCGTAGAAAACAAACGAGGGAAAATGTTAGGGCAAAATACATAACGTAAACCTTCATTTTTCAAGTACACTGCTTTCCACGAAAAATGGAGGAATGATACATTGTTTTAATCGTACTTGTACAGAACTTTCCATATATTTATTCACAAAGTAAACGGATTGTAGAGCACGTTCAACTGTGTAGAATATGAGGCAGAACCGAGGGTTGAACATAATAGAATGCTGACAATAATAAAAATTCTGAAGAGCGGAAAAAGGTTGTCCATGTATGTATATGTATATAATTCAATCAAATTCTAGGGCTAACACGAAATGTATTAATGATGAAGTAAACAGAAATGTTAATGTTTATAACATCAATGTACCTATACGTAGTGTGTAGCTGTTAAAAAAAATACCTAGTGACAATAAGCAATATGATCGAATACCGCAATTATATGCTGATTTTAGTTGCACACTTATAGTTGTACGAAACAGGGTTTAAATAGTTTTTTAAACTGTAGTTAACTACAAAAATCCAAAGAATCCCTAATACGGTCTATTACTAGGGTGTCATTCTTCAGTTCAGTTCGTTTATTGTATTTTCAGTTGTATTTTTTTTTAAATAAGAATTGTACTTAATTGGAGTTGAAGATTTTCACATTTACAGTTAAACTGAGCTTATATTCCGCTATTTTCAATAGAACATTCCGTACTGACCTAAAAGATTCCCTTTTCAATATACAATGAAACTAAGATTTATATAAGACGTATAATTTAGGTAGGTATCAATATCACAATTAACAAGTCATTTATCAGTTGATACAAAAAATTACATCTGTATAGAATAATATAGGTAATAAACAATAAGTATATAAGTATAAGTTAATAAATAGCTACCGACGAATTTCACTGAGTTATAAAAAAGTGAAAGCGATTATGACAAGAAAATAGTTTTTTTTTGCCCTCGATGCACACTTAATCGTACATGTTTAAAGCAATGAAACTGTACACACGGGTGTTATTGTACGTTCGTGAGTCAGAAATGTATAAAACAATTTTACTTTAGTATAAAAAGAGCCTCTCAAATATAGTTAACTATCATGGACCGCCACTGCCATAATACATGTATGTGACTACGCGAGGACAAGGTATGCAATAATAACGAGAACATTTATTACATTGAAAGGTATACACTAATTACTAGGATTTTGCGAATTTCTAATACCACTGCCGACATCATTACAACTAAACAGACAGTATGCACACATGAAAAATATGTGACGGTAAGCTTCCGGTTTAGGAGGTAGTTAAGCATGCATGTATTTTTATGAACTTATAGCCCAGGAAACAGTTGTCGAAAACTGTAAACTAGTCTGGTTTGCTTTATTTCTATGGGATCAGAGAAGCTAATAACCGATGCACATTTTGCGACCAAAATTTTTATCGAGAACGTTCTTTTTCTTCTCCAAAATTGGGACCGACACTTACTTTTTCTGCCGTATCTCGGTTGGGGTGACGTTTATCATACAAATAGTTTTATCATAAAATGTTTCCAACTAAATTATCTACAGACTGCTATTTTTGTTTTTTTATCAACCCATACCGAATTACGATTTTCCGAGGATTTTTCAAAGTAACAGGTTAGACAAAAAAGATGTTTTTCATTTCTTATTAAATGACAATAAACTTCCACAGTTTTTGGGAGGTGTGGTGTTTTAATATTCTGACGCCTGTTTGAAATACAAGAGTACTTACCTGTCCAGTGTAATTATTTCGCAGCAAAAAAACTGCGTGATATAGATTGACTAGGTTATCTTAAACACATAGAACTTTTTTAATTCAACGCTTTTAAAATAATATATTAAATATTAAATAAAAACCGTTTTAATTTTGGCATTTTTTTTTGTTACTTGGTTTGCAATAACAACGGACTACATATCGTTTGCATTTCATTTGTGTTTCATATAATTCTTACATTGCCTACTTACCACTAGGGTGTAAACGTTGATTTTGTGTACTTTTCTTGCCTTGCTTACGTCCTTCATGTTACGGTATTGTATTTTGCGAGCACAAAGACGGCCAAACAACGGTGGGGAAACGAGTATTATATTCTTAAATTAAAGACATTTTTGCAGTATATTTGTAAAACGATTTTAAGAGTTTAAAAGTGTATTAAAAATTAATGTTTGCATCCCAGTGGTAGTGTTAGAATTACTTTTTGTTTCACAAAAGCCATAACATACAATTGATTGACAAAGTACTCTATAAACTATGAAATATTTAAGTATAAATAAACGAAAGAAGAAATAACCTCGGAAATAACTATACGTAGAAAAAAGTTATTTACTCGACTATGTCGGACTGTAAGTAGAAAAAGATTAAGATACAAAAAAATTCAAGAGACTAAACATGTATAGAATAAGGTCTGCCAATTTCGCAGAGCCGCGGCCTAGTAAATGATATGTAGTTAATTAATGTCACTAATACAATAAGAAAAAAGTGCTTGTTAAAACGATTTTACTTTTTATTTAGAGATGAGGTTAGTACTAAAAAATATGTTTTTTATGTATTTTGGATTACCTAGCCGAATTATATCACGTGAATGTTTATTTTTTGTGTGAAACAATTACGATGGATTTTTACAGATAAGCGATTTTTGTCGTGGGCCACCTGTATTTTAAACAGGCGTAAATTTTTAAATTCCACACCCCCTATAAACTGGTATATTTTATTACATATACGCTTGTAAATAATTAATTTGGAAAGATTTTATGATAAAGCTAATTTTGCGATAAAGGTCACCTCAACCTACATATAGAGGAAGAAGTACATTGCCGCTCCTACTTTGTTAAAAAAGGAAATTTCCAGTCAAAATTTTGGTCGCAAAATGTGGACTGGTTATTAGCACCCCTGATCCCATCGGAAGATAAAAAAAGGCTCTTTTCTGGACTATTAACACCTTTACGGTTTTGTGTTCACCTTAAACAGGTAGATCGTTTGACCCATTTTGTGTTTGACCAAGCATGGAATCACGCATCTCGCCTAGAATCATGTGCTTACTAAAAAATATGTAAGCCGTATTTGTGTTATTACGTAATGGCTGATTGAGCAGGTACCTATACAAAATAGCGCTCAGAAGAGCTACCGAGAGAGCTACTTTCAACCCTATTCCTATCCCAAGCCTATACATCTATTCGAGCATGTACTTTTGCAGTTTTGTGCCCAGTTTTAATTTTCGCAAATAATTTATATTTATCTTCGTAATAACGTTGCAATGTATTTTTACATGACAGGCAGCTATGACTTCGTTCACTTACAAATTTCCCAAAAATAAAGGCACATATTAGGTACTGGTTATAAACAAACCCATCTTCTCATAACTCAGACCTCAGGTAAAAGCAAAAGAAACAGAATATCTAGGTGGAGGACGCCACAGGACCGAAGCGCCAAGTGGCCTACCTATTTCTTAAATGTTAAAGAGCAAAAACTCACCTTCTATGCAAACTACGTGATCCCGTATTTGTTGAGCCACAAGACCGTCAGGTATCAGATCAATCAGATCGTATATGGCATAGATGGAAGGATGGACACTCTCGAACCTTTGTATTTCCTGCCGGATGGCAAGTGAATTGTTCAAGAAAGGCTGAAGATGCGCCCTTGAATTCATTGTTGCACAATAACACTAAAGCCGTCACTCTTGCACTAGTGGGTTAAACATTTTGTGCACTTGTTATTTGTTAACAATAATCACATAACTACCACACACTTCTGTTCCTATTTACAATAAGCCGAACACACCATCGTGGTCATAAATTACACGGCGAAACCCGTTAACAAAACAAACTGTACGATTTGTCGAAACAAAACATCTAAAAATGAATAGGTTAGGATGATACGTCTTCGCACTCCCACCGCAGAAACACCATTTGTGTTGTTGGTAATCCAGCGACACTTTGAGCAGGGGACACTAGCTACATTAAAATTAACCACCATTCAGCAATGAAAAATATCAGATATCTGCAGCCCCTACACACAGAGAGCTTTTGACTCTTCCCGAAATAGTGTAGCGCGCTGCCCATAGATGGTACTCATTGTTATAAATTCGGCTTCCTTTTTAATCCTTATTTAGCTTAGTGATATTGTTTTTTAATAGCTGTTAAACTAATTTAATTTTAAAAACGTTATGAATTAAAAATTTTATCTTATTGAAGTAGTAATTATATTGTGCTTTTTAGTCTCGTATGTGCGACGTTTTGCAATCCATTTCAAAATCCGGATGCCATTATGACAATTTAAGAATAACTTTGATTTCCGTTTTTCTTCATGTTCATTTTGAAATCGAAAATTACCAATAATAAAATGTTTACCAAACAAAAATTGAATATCAACAGCACGCGGTGTTCCCAAGCGGTCACCCATCCAAGTACTGACCGCGCCCGACGTTGCTTAACTTCGGTGATCGGACGAGAACCGGTGTTTTCAACGTGGTATGGCCGTTGACATTGAAATGTGGATGTTTGTTTGTTTCCTAGGGGATACATTTTAATTGTTAGGATTAAAACACATGGGCCCTATTTGCMCAAAGCGTGGTTAATAACCCAGTAAACTCTAMGTGCATTTCCATTTCAATGGGTTAACCAGACCCCCTGGTTAACACACGGTCAATGGGCAGTTGTCATGGAAACAGCTCTTTTTAAGCGCTCTTCATTGGTGCTGCCTATGGCAACGGCTGGTTAACACGTGTTAATAAGGGGTTCTGGTTAACCACGCTTTGTGTGCAACGGGTCCTACACAGGCATACACTCATACAAATTTTATACATTTTTTTTCTCTTTATATTTATATCTCTCGTCAATAATTGCTTTAATGAAGTTATTAAATAAAATACTGTTGCTAACGTTAACAAATGATGATTAAATACAGACTTCTTAGGACAGGGGTCGTCCTTTAAAAATTTGACTGAGGGCTCATATAAGCACCTCCTGAAATTAAAACACTGTTAGTCTCAAAATCTCTGATCAAGACGTAGTGAAAAACTGAAGATTAAAACAGTAACCTATAATAGGTATACCACTGTTCCACTGGTCTGTGCCACTTGCCACTGTTCAGAGAACCTTAAAGTGACGTCATCAATGACGTATTGCTACAGTTTATCGATTAAATCAGTTTGCCGCCTCTCAGGAAAGTGACGTACCTACTTGTCATCTGTCGATATTTGAATTATTTGATATATTCAATATGAGAAAACTCCTGGGAGTGTGTATTTTCAAGATTTACTGTAGTGTTTTGTGGGATAATTAACTTTAAGGTTGCAGAAAGCTCACATTTCGGAGCTGTGGCGTGACATTGATCTGCAACCTTCAGTACTATCGTCGTGCATAGGTATAGTAGCTTGGCAGCAGTTACAAAAAGGCGGCACAATGAATTCAGAAATCAACGCCGCCCGCGTTGCATGAATCATTTATAGAAACCCCGTATTACCTACCAGAATAAGATACTCGTGAGCACAACGCAGAGGGAATAAAGTGATTTGTTGGCATCAGCATCAGTGTACAATGTCGCCGAATACCGTGACCATTGACCAACTTCCCAAACCAGAAAATACGAACGCGTTCATGTGCTATTTGTAATATACTATAAAGAGGGACAGACAGACATTAGGTTATGCCGGCTTCGCATTTGCGTGCTGACACCACAGAATTAAATACCTAGAAGTTGTAATAATAAATGTAATAAGATTTTGTGATTAATGATCCTCACGACGTAGGGCCAGACGCATACCCAGTAAATATTATAATATGGAAACCTAATGGCAACGTTACAACAAATAACAGACCTGCCGCACATCTCGCCAACCGCCATACACTTTGTCACACCAGCGAGTTACCGCGCAGACTCGCTCCCCTACGAACGAGCAATATGGCGACTTACAGTGTTTTTTATCTGAAAAAAGTGACAGGGCGTCATCAGTGACGTCACTGCGCAGTGGTTGTATTTTCGAACAAGGTCAGCTGTTGGAATAATTATCCCATAGGCGTGGAATAACAATTATTAACCGTCTACATAGATAAGAAGATGTCTTGTGGCTGACATTATTAATGTGACAGATGACAGTATGAAGTTAGCTACGTCTGACTGCATGAAAAGCCCACTGGCAACAATTAAAAAGTAAAATACCATGTGCACATTTTTAGCCAAAACTATAAAAAACCGGATAAATCCAAACAAAATTTTGAAAATCCGGACAAATCCGGATACCATACTAAACTCATAACTCATAAACAAAAATACCAACCTTTGCGGGCTAAATCCGGACGGTTGGTCACCTTATTACTGTTCATAGCATTCAAGTTGAAAGCATAGTCGGTCTCGGTTTAAGGAAGACAATGACAATCGACACTTCGGTTTTCGCTGGGTATATTTGAAAATTTGGGTACTTTCTTGTGACATATCGTAAAAAAAACTTGAATCATTTCCTATTACTCGTAAATAGACGTCTAAAGAATATACCTAAGCAGTATATGAAATATCTTCAGTGATAAAGGGCCGGTTTCTATTCTCTATTTTAAGCTAAAATAAACCCTGTTTTAAAATCTAAACCAATCACATAACTGTGTTGTCATGGTTACTGGGTTAATTTTAGGTAACATCAACTTTAAAAAGGGGAGAGAAACCGGCCCAATGACTACCTACAATACCAACATAGCCCACCATAGTCCAGTAGCCTTATATTAATTAATTTAATATTACCCAAAAGATAAAGTATGTAACTGTGTTATGTAAACAATGGCGTTAGGCCGAGCTAAGGAACTGATAACTGAAGACATGCTGATTAGCTGATTACTTATTTTATATTCAAAGCTTATACGTTCTTATACCTTCAGTCGCAAGGGGCCAGCGCAGTACCTAATTCGTTATATTTGGGTTGAGGTATGCAACCAACAAGACAGTACCAACACGTATGAAATAGAGTACCCGTCCAGAMTGCCACCCGCMTGTCTTTAGTACGGCTACTCGCCTACATGATTGAGATCAGTGTCAGTAGTAAAAAAAATTGTTGGACTTTTTGTTTTCATTTTTTAAAAATATTTCTACATTTATTTTAGATCTTTTATACATACAACTTTTTTCTACGTCTAAATGACAAGCGCACTGTTGTGTAAGGAAAATGATAGCTTCCTCAATTTGACAAAAATACACACAAAATCAGTCTTTCTAACACCACTATAATAATTATCCATGTCTAAGAAATTAATACATTCGCATTGTTTAGATATGTTTTGTACTACTTATTAAAAATTGTGGGTAGGTATTTAACATTTTTACATTAACAACAAGGTCCTGAATCTGATTAGATGTTATGCCACGCAGCTTCTCCATTGATTTTTTCCATCATGGTTATCGCTTCGTCTTTTTCGTCTTGTAATTTATGAAACAATAAATCGTATTTATAAAAGAAAGGATCAAGCAATCCAAGACTCTCTCGTAAGGCGAATATGTAGCGCCTGTCTAGTAAATTAGTTATATTAAGTATTATATTAGTTATACCTAATCGTATAATTTGTTACACATTGCACATTTGACGTTTGGCATGCTTAATCAACTGATAAACAAACAAGGAAAGATTGGAAGAAATTAATGGAGAAATAAGCAGACAAAGATAACCGAGTTCGTTCGATAATCGACAAAGGTCTAGAAACAGTCCTCAACACAGGTCTTGTGGTCATACTTCAGTTTGTTGCAGTACCACTGCAACGTATGTCCACGATGACAAAAACCATCACCTGCTTATTTTATTTTCATTTTTACAGGTTATGTAAATTCGGGCAAACTTTTGAAAGCGATTTTGTATTAGAAGTCGTCTTCGGTCATTCACCATTTCTTTTTTCTTAAACTTATATAATTGTTTAAAAGACATTTTCATACATTAATTTTGGTATTGCTAACCAAGTGTATCTACAATTTTTGAACTTGCAGGACATTTAAAGTTATCTATAACTCAAAACTTGCGACTGATTTATTTAATATTTTGAAACCTATGAACTGCATCTATGTAATACATAGATATTTAATAACACCATAAGCTATACAATACACTAGGCTTAACGCAATCGAAAGGTCGGTGTCTCTGGTTCTAAAAAATTTGAAATATTTACTTGCGTGTAGTAAACATATAGGTAAAATTCCAGCCTCATAGTGGAATATCACTAACAACTGCTTCAAATATTTTACCGTGATAAGTAAGAATAATTATTGCTTGGAATATTTATAAGCTATTAAGTTTTCAAATATCTAGTTGGTATCTACTGGTATCTCTGCGAGAAATGCGAAGCATGTAGGAGTTTAGAAATAAAAGCCGGATGTTTTCCGAACTTGTATGTAGGTATGTATTTTGTATATTAACGGGTTATAGTTACACTATAGTAAAATAATCCTTATTTATAAGATGTTTCTTAATTTTCTGACTTGCTTACTAAACTTAATGACCTGTACTAATTGCTGCTTCGGTGGCTATAATGAAATGTATCAAAATAATTAGATGAAATTCGAAACCTTCACCATTTATTATTTATAGATCTGATATATCCGCATATACCTACCTACATGGAACTTATTTTGTGAATACTTTGCTTGCAAATTTTAAAAACTGATGAATATGCATTTCTCATACACACGCTATTTCACAATGTTTGTTAAAATTTTAAGGAAAAAATAATGCTTTTCTTTTACAGAAATAATCAGTACGCTTTATTAATATTAGGTAGAAGGCGCCCTGCAAGTTGCAATATACATTTGCTCTTGATCAGTTCAGTCGCTAGTGCAGCAATGGATCAAAATTATCTGGGAGAGTAGAGATTTACCTCTATTACGTTTACAGAAACAAGTGAGAATGACGATATCCGCATATTGTCTCCAGTGCATTAGCTATCGAATGATATGTAAGTGATAGACCTGTATAACTGAACTCGAGTTCAGACTTTAATTTGATAATGACAAGTTCCTTAAAGAATGGTTCAGTTAATCTTGTTCGACTATGGTATAGTTATATACAGAGCAGGGCTTCTATAAATGATTCATGCAAAGCTGGCGGCGTTGATTTCTGAATTCCTTGTGCCGCCTGTTTGTAAGTACTGCCAAGTTACAATATGTAAGGCGATAGTACTGAAGGTTGCAGAATGCTGATCAATGTCAGCCCACAGCTCCGAAATGTGAGCTTTCTGCAACCTTAAAGTGAATCACCCACAAAACACAAGATAATATTATGTTGAAAATACACACTCGCAGGCGTTTTCTCACATTAAAATATATCAGATAATTCAATAATCGACAAATGACAAGTAAGCAATAGTTGTGTTCACCTCCCTGATGGGCGACAAATTGATTTAATCGATAGTGCCCTGGATGCGTGAATCATTTATAGAAACCCTGTATACTATGTTAACGACGAGTCGTAGTTAATGATCTTTAAAAAGAACAACTTGTTATTAAGATTATTAATATTTTAGCTCTATATTGCATATAAAAGTTGAGTAACTTTTTTTACATAGTCTGGGTATTATTGAAGTTGTACTAATTTTAAAACGTATTAAAATATCATAGTCAATAATCTACTACTACTAATAATACAGACAGTATTTTAAACTAGGCTGGTATAAGGTGCGCTATTCCTTATCCTGTTGGTTGATAGGATTACCAATCATGGTGAAAAATTTTTTTTATATTATCAGATACAACTAGTAATATAGTAAGTGTTATATTCATTCTGGAACACGGAGAAAATTGCAGTTTATTGCTTTAGCAACAACTTCTAGAAGTGCTAGCAGTAATTACGATTCTTCGTCATTTTAGGAACATTTTGGAAAGATTACGGCATTTATTGTAACTTCTTTTTAAAGACCATCATTTGTTACTTACACAATATAGTAGTAGTTCATATACATAAAATATGAGACCCACTACTATATTTAAAACGATAGTTACGAATACCTTCTAGCTCTTAACAAAATACTTGTATAACAATAATTTGTATTTCGCAAATTGCACTCGTTAAAGGAAAAGTATAGCAAGGGATTCAATGCGTTTGACTCCGTATGCCACCCGTCAAGGAATCATTCCTATACGTTCAGCAAATACTGCTCAAAATATAGGAAACGCTCCAGTAGGTCTCGTCCGTATGCCTATTGGACGAGTTACAACGTGTCGTTCCGGTAAATGCCGGTACTGGTGAGTTCTTAGTGTCAATGTGCATTGTTAATCGCCATTCGCCAAAGCTTTTTTAAAAATAAGTGGTAAGTAGGCCCTTAATTTTTATTAAATGCGTTTGTGTGTAATGAGTTTGTTGTCATTCTCTTCTTAGTTGGCATAATAGTTATTACAAGAAGCATGCTCAAGTGGTCGCTTTGATATGCCTTATGTGATCAATAATAATGACCGGTAACATTTTTGTTGCTAGTTCTACTACTTACTATTTAATTATATTACAATGAAAAGCTAAGTAAGGTGCACTCAATAAGTAATAATACAACTAAATGATCTAAAAGCCATTTGGAAAGTGGTTAGCAAAATGTATAACTATTTCCATTTGCGTCAAGTTTGGTAAATGTGCTTACCGACATAAAAATTGCAACAAGTAATAAGTGATTAAATTTTCAAATAAAAAGAACTAGTTCTTAAAAAAAGATTAATTGGTTTAAAAATTCTTACTCATTCTTGGTGTTGCAGTTTTAAAGCCACTAGGTATAGTTTAGTAATTTTTTTTATCTTAAGTTATGACTCAAATAGAAATTTATTTGTTTCTTTTTAGAAAACAACACATTTTGTAACCAGTCACTCTTAGTTGTAAAATTAATAACAAATATTTTCTGCTTCAATTCGATGGCTGTTAGTTACTCTCGTATTATTTTTCAGTTCAAGATTAGTTTCCATTGGTTATACCTATCTGCATAAAGTTATTTATTACTGATATATATTTCATCGAGGGAAAATATAAAAATGGAGGTAATTTGAAAATTGTTTTTTAAGTAATCTTTTTCGTTTACCTCATCACCATGTTTTGTAATTTACTTAAATGACTAGTTCATTAGGGTTTTGTTCTATTTATGGTTTATAATTTATAGGAAGAAATAACCTCAGATTTGGTCAACATTATTAATGATGCATACGTTATAGTCGATGAAGAACAATATAATAATATAACGCCGTCTTTTAGTAATTCCACCAATATTGACCTTACTCCCATAACAACACCGTCGAGTACGACCATAGTTTATACACCTTCATCATCTGCTGCAAGCACATTTTCGGAGCCTCTGCCCTTACTCGATGATGCAATTGTACGTAAGCTGTTTGTGCTCTAAATGATCATTCTTATCGCTCTCTTATTTTTTAGGATTTTGACGTTGAACATTTTTTAAAAAATGATACCAGTGGAAAACTTGTGTTATTAACACAAAAAAATCTGGGTTATTTAACCAGACATATGCGTCAAATTTTGGTGCACTCACTAATTGATAGGGAAACCCACTTGGCCTTGCAAAAAGCTGGAAACAGCGACAAAATTTCGGAATTCAAGTAAAATTAAATCAAATGTTCTACATGTACTTGTGTTGAACTTATAGAATTTACTTTTTTTCAGAATTCCAACAGAAAAATTTATTCATATAGCACAGCAAATTGAGAAGATTTTTCCAAAAGAACGTGCCGGTACATATTACACACCATACCGTCAAGTAAACGGACAAAGGATTGTTGCATCAGGAAAACTCTACGACCACTTTAATTATATAAAAGGTACTCTGAGAGCAAGCCAAATCTTACTATCAAAGCAGAAGACGCAAAGTTCCGATAATGATGCCAGGAATGATCTACTGGAAGTAACAGGTAATACATGTGTAGATTTATAGTGTACCGCTAGATGTATTTTTAATGAATTTAAGACGAAGATCAGCACAAAATTGTCTGGCTCAAAGAAAATATACAACCATGGAGCAAAGTCGCCCAATTTTGGCAAGATACCAGCAAGTTACGCAGACAGATGTTATTGCGCGAGGAATTAACTGTACAAGAGTACATGGAATCATTTCGCTGCCTCGGTCAGAATTTGGGCAAAGAATTGGTAAAGTACTTACTTTAAATCCTATAACATTAACCTAATATATATAGCTTTATTTCAGATTAAATGCGACTTTGATTGTTTATACCCTGGAAAGGGATCAAATCTTTTTGACCGTTGGATTCCACTAAAGGCATCCATTGTAGAGCTCCTACGCACTACTAGAAAGCCTAATGTTATCGAGGCAAAAGTTAACCTAGAACTACTGAAACATATAGAAGCAGGTAGTATTATAATATTACGTAAAATATTATGAAAAATCTGTGATGAATTAATGACTTCGTTTCAGATAAACAAGATGCAGTGGTTTTTTACGTTCTCCCTTATTTGGTGAAGCCAACGCAAACAAAATACCCGACACAAGGAAACAAAAGGAAACGTTCAGGAGAACATTGCACAGAAAAAAACAAGAAGCCTTCTCTAATCGAAAGCAGGAATTCTTTCATAGTACATGTTCAGGTAACTGTGATTTTAATTTAGCTTATATCATAACATAAGATAGTATGTTTTCGGAAAGATCGCTGTCGCTTTAAAACACTGACAAAAAATTATTACTCTGGCGTTTCGATTACGTCTGTAATCGTTGTCAAAGACGAAAACCTCAAGTACTGTCTGACACGAGTTCAAACAAAATGTTTGAAAGCATTCATCTTCGTTACCATAACAAGCATGCATTTTAAACGTGTAAGCTACAAGCTATCTATCTTATCAAGTTTCTCCGTTACCTATATATTTAACGATTAGTTTTAATTACAGAACGCCACCGATATAGATGAAGCAGTAAGAAGTAGGCAAGAGGAATACCTGCGAAAGAAAAAGCCCCTGCAACCGTTCCCATTGTTTGTTGGACCACTAGATAAACTAGAAGCTGCGTACGTATTTGTTAACAACACTAGATACAGTGCTGCATCAGCTCTGGACGCGATTGATTTAGTGTTTAAATGTTCTTTTGTGTTAGACTGTAAGTACCCCGACGAGTCATTTCATTTGTGGCTTTTTTTACAAAAAACAGCTTATGATATACACCTTCCGGATGATAAATTAGGATCATCGCTAAACACAATAATATCTGAGGTTCTCGCATCTATATCTTAATTGGAATAATGTTTGTTTGTAATGAATGTGCAGCTAAATTTAAAAGCAACAAAGACTTATTGCACCATATACCGCGGATACACCCTTTATTGCATAAATATACATGTAGCGAACCTTCATGCGGCAGACGAGTATTTTCTTTATTCAATTCGTTTAGAAAACACCGCAATTCAAAACACGCTGATTTCGATCACAATACAAGTGTCGTGGCTGCTTCATGCAGCACTTCAGTTACTTCAGTTCCTAAATTATTACTAGATTATAACAATAGTTTCCCTGATATTTCTCAGGTTGAATCGTTAGAGACCGGTGTCGAGCAATTCAACAAAGAATCTCCAACTTTAGCAGAAACTAGTGAAAATGCTGCTCTTTATTTTATTGCTAAATTATATAACATTACAGACTTGCCTAGAACAAGAGTACAGAACATAATAGAATTTGTGGAACACTTTAATAACGCTTTATTGTCAACACGGGTTTTTGAAGAAATGATTATTCGTTTGAAAGAATTAGGAGAATCTGAAGAAGCGCTTTTGAGATACGAAAAAACTTCCAATAAACTTAAAACACCATTTAAAGGACTTCATACAGAATTTTTACGTTTTAAAGAGTTTAAAAAGCGCGGCACTCTAATTTTACCAGAAAAAATATTGCTTGGCGAAAGGGACGAATTCAAAGAAATAGATGGACATCAGCAACTGATCTCTGTTCCAATCTCCTCAGAATTTATACCCATCAGACATGTATTAGCGCGATTTTTTGAAATTCCAGATGTATTTGACAGAACTGGCAAATATATTACTGAATTAAATGACGACACCACAATATGTACAAACTTTATTCAGGCAAAATATTGGAATGAAAAAAAGACATCATTTTCAGAAAAAATAGTCTTTCCGTTAGTTATGTATTTTGACGACTATGAAAACAATAATCCATTAGGCAGTCATGCTGGTGTTGCCAAATGCGGTGCAGTTTATTTAAGCATTGCCTGTCTTCCGATTGAGTTTCAGTCTAAACTTGAAAATATTTTTCTTTTTGTATTGTTTAATAGTCTCGACAGAAAACAATTTAAAAACAAAATTATCTTTGATAAGGTTATGCAAGAGTTGCGTTTCTTGTGGACAGATGGTATAACAATCAATTACAAAAACGGTGTTAGAAAAATTTATTTTCAGTTGGCTTTAATTGTGGGTGATAACCTCGGTATACATTCGATTTTAGGTTTTGTAGAAAGTTTTAGAGCAAACTATCCTTGTAGATTTTGTCTAATATCTTTCAAAAACATAAATGAGGTTTTTCATGAACGACAGTGTGTTTTAAGAGATATTGAGAACTACAGCCAGCATATTGCAATTAATAACGTCGCCTACACCGGCATTAACGAACGCTGCTGTTTTAATGATTTGGAAGGTTTTCATGTCACCGAAAATATTTGTGTAGATGTTATGCACGATGTTTTTGAAGGTATTTGCCAATATGATCTTGGACTCTTACTGCATTACTACATACATGCCGGAACTTTCTCGCTACACGATTTGAATAACAGAATCAGAGGATTTCATTATGGTATTAACGAGAAGCGCAACAAACCCCCAGATATACCTGAAAACCATATTAAACAAAAACATTTAAGCTTGTCAGCAGCAGAGATGCTGTGTTTTTCGCGCTATTTGTCATTAATGATAGGTGATATGGTGCCAGAGGGCAATTCACACTGGAACTTAGTTATCTTGTTAAAAAAAATCGTTGACATTGTAGTAGCTCCTGCAATAATAATTCCACATCATTGCGATCTGTTATCAGTATTAATCGAAGAATATTTGACATTATTAGTTATGCTCTTCCCAGGTAGTTTAAAACCCAAGCATCATTACCTGATCCACTATCCCCGAATCATGAGTTTGACAGGTCCACTGTTTAAATTATCATCTATGAGATTCGAAAGTAAACATAAGGAGGCCAAAACTACTTCACGAGTTTCGATTAGTAGGGTTAATGTTTGTCACACATTAGCTGTAAAACACCAGTTAAAGTTAAATTACAGATTCTTATCAAACACCGGTTCGTACCTCGAATTCAGCTCAGGTCCGTCTACAAAATTAAATATTGTTGATATAAACGAAATACTTCCCGTGCTGCCGCCTGAAATAGTAGCTGCTACTACCATCAGTACCACAGTTTCTGTTTAAATACTTTAAAATTTTGTGTTGTGACTTCGATGTGCAGAGTAAGCAGCGGATGTTATTTAATAGCAAAAAAATGGATATGAAATTAAGTTTTCTTTTTTACTAATACGCATTTCTACCTCTGTATGTTGAATAACCAATAACTGTGATCTTAATTTATATTTTTTTACTTCAATATATGTTTAGTTTTGGGTAATAACGTTTTATTTATTTTCAAATAATCAACGACGGCCACCCCCTTACCACAACACAACAGGATTAACATTTTTATCTCTAATATCTAATAGCTCTATATCAGCTAAATTCACTGAAATGCTACGAGTCTAAAAAGTGCTACTGGAATATGCGAGGATGTTGGTATATTAAAAGCCACCTCGAACTCGTACTTCACAAAAAACTGTTGCAAGCTGTGGGCGATGAGTGTTCAAAAAATGCAATCAAAAATGTTCAAAATGTTTTTCAATTACGCAGTCTCAAAGGAGAAGCTTCAGCAATAACTGTTTAGTACATTGTGTAGTTTAAAAGTTACAGAAATAATCTGGAAAGTTTAAAATAAACAAAAAGTTTTTTGCGTTGTTTTACTGTTATATTTGTCATTTATCCATCGCTTTGTATGTCTGTTATGATATTACCATAAATTCATATCCGCTAACTAACACTGTTAAACAAAAATAAGGGTCAAACAACTCTTTGTTTATGTTAAACCGAAAATTTGTAATATATCTGCAGCATAATAACAAACTAAACAAATGATTAACACTTTAATTTGCCCATCTGGAGTAGAACAATTAAAAAATCTCAACATCTTTATGGTAGCAGTAAGAATTTTTTGATTGCATTGTCATTCGCGATCGACGTTTCATGGGGTTCTGGGACAGCCTATATTACTTACTTTATAATATAGTAATCAATTTAATTTATTTTGGAGAGTGGTTGCTATATCTAGCCAATATGAATTTACTTTATATTATAGTAGTTGTTCCTGTTTGATATAAGGAGAGAATATTAAATATGTAAGTGAAATCGCTTTAAAGTATGACAACTATTGCAGTACCGTTTACAACAGATCACCTGACAAATTAGAAATGATTATTAAATTTGGTTAAAATAACCTCACAGAAATTGCTGAACTAATATGGCACTGAACACAAAACAGTTATCGCTGTGCGCTAGAAATCCCATGTGTCACCAAATTACTAGATTTTTGCACAAACATTGCAAGAAATTCTGGTAACAATAATCATAAATTTTTCTACGTGAAGTATTGTCAAAAAACCCGACGTTAGTATTGCCTTTTGCGTTTGTCAGGTGTCTCTTCTGATATTACGCTTCTTTACTTTTTAAAGATAATATTTTTAGATAGTATTTTTAGTTTTAACGTAGAACCTATTTGAAGCATTTTTTAAAATATAAAATGGTTAGCAAAACCCCTTGTATTTTGCTCGTGTTATCTTTATAACGCTCATTTTACCTAATATTTTGTAAGCGAAGTGAAAACAATGCTCTTCATATTTGCATTACATGCTCTATTCTAGTTTTATATTGATTTTTAAGCAACCTGTCTAGAATTTTCTTTCGAACAGACTAACAGCTAATTGCTAATTTGCGGTGCTCGATGCAAGATAACGTATGTAACAAAAGTTTTGGCAAACATTTATGGAGGCTAATAAAAAGTAGAAAATTAACAATAGTGAAAATAATAAAATTTTGTCACTAATCTAGAGCACATTTCAAGAATTACATCACTGACAAGGGTCCTCGATTTTCGATGGTACGTAATTTTGTCCTTACATGTCGCATCAGCTTTTGGATAATTCCAATATCTAATGCACGCACCTTTTGATAAATGCGCCTTCGCAACTGCTCCTCGTTTTATGCTTCTCTGCCATTATCATAAACCTTTCTACTTAGTAGACTCTAAAATTCTTCGATAGGTCGTGCTTATGGAAGATTGTCTTGGTACAAAAGGTATACGATTTGTAGCCAACCATTCCTTTGTTGTTCGGGCATAATGACAGGGTGTCAGATCTGGCCAGAACATAATTTCGCCTCCATTATGATGTGTTCTAATAAAATTTAATAATTGTGGAAGACATTTTCGCGTATATAGATTTGCATCTATAGCTTCGTCTTTAACATATCCAACATAGGGGCGTGAAACACAAGCTTCAGAAATCGCACACCATCATGGGCATCCTAAGGGGAAGCAAGGGGGGCTGCCCCCCCTGGACCAGGGTTGTCAAATCTGGGCCCACCTAAAAATTGTCTTGTTTACAAAATTGCAAATACAGTAAAATTTGTAGGCAAGTGATGACCTTCTCCAATAAGTCGTTGCCAAATAGTTTCCAAGCTTAGTCGATGCTATGTTCCTTTTGAAGTTATAACTGCAACATTCTTGTTGTTACGAATCGTTGTCTTAGGGCGGGTATAGTTTTAAAAGACTATCTTGGTCAGGATGAGTCATAACACGATTTCTGCTTAGTTTAACTCTTCTACCTTTTCTTATAAATATTGTTCAACTAACTACTGTTATATGGAATCGCATCAGAATCTATCATATATTCGGTGATAACTCTTGTACCAAATTTCTAAATTTACATTACATTTTAACAATTAATACAAAAAAAATAATATAAGTTTTAGGAATCCAGTGAAAGCATTATCAGCACGAATTAAAACCAGGTGTGTTGTTAAAAATTCAATTTTAGAGAACAATGCACTGGCGATTTAAAAAGGTTGGCTTGACGCATAATGCTGAGGCATTTGTCATTCTGAGTCTATTTCTCTGGGGAGTAAAATTACTATAATTGTATCTTTAGCACTTATACATATGAACTCCTAGCTTAAATTTCTACATCTTCTAGTGTGAGAAGTACTAAAAGCGCATGGGTTAATGCATTAGTCTTTGATATGTGTTAATTCTGAATCAGAAATCGTGGTCTTATTACTAGAATTTTTAAGGTAAAATTTATGTTCCTTTGGTACTTTGTATGATATCATTATACATTATGTGGATCATGGATCTTTATTTTCCCAAATAAAATGTATCAATTCATCTTTTGTTAAACGCGAGAGCGATGCAACTGAATGCGCCTCAGCTAACTGAGTTCATCAATAACTGATTTAGTAATAAAGGGGCTTTGTATGATCAGTGTACATAGAAAACATATAAATAATTTGGGTCTTTATTTCACAGAAGTTTTATTGCACTTTCTAGCATTCTGTTGACAGCTTCTGGGGGCAAAACTATTGGACTCCCACTTTTTGGTAGGTTTATGAATGGAATTCCTTGCTCACAATCCTTAATCGTAAAATAAATAGCTCTGACGGAAATATTTTGATTTTGAAACAGGCGCACAATTTCCCTTCTAGGAAGATGGCCAACTAACGTATAAATACTCTTACGATCTATTTTGTAAGACATTTTAGAGTAATTACAAACCAAACCAGTACGGATGTCACAAGTATTGACATTTGTTATTGTTTTGCATGTAATGGTAATACGACAATGCTAATACAATTCGAAAAAWCCCGCAAAACATTTTATGTCAAAACTTTTTGTTACATACGTTACTTACTTACAGTATGGGTGAGGAAACTGATTACCATTCTTTTATCATGAACTGAATGCGCTTGTCTGCTGGTTTCAGAATATAAATTTTTACAGAAATAAAGCGTTTTTTTATAATTTTTTTGTTACTTTTTAATGTTTTACCTTTTCCTTGGTTAACAAAAAACAATTTTTTCATTTCATTGTTAAATGTTTAAGAGATATATGTGAAAACTATGGTATCTGAACGAGCGTTGCATACGGAAACAGAAAGCTATTTTATTCGATCCGCGCGATATTTGTAATTCTTTATGTTGTATTTCGAATTTGATTGTATTTAAATGATTGCGCTTACCACACTTAACTTAAAGCCTAAACTGGAAGACATAATTTGTATGTTGCGTAGCAACTAATATGATTTGTTTGTTTGTTTTTAAGCCATTTAATTAATTAATGACAGTTTATTAAATTCTGAATGAAGTTGTATTGGAGCTTACTTATTTAGCTTACCTTCCGAAGTTTAGGATAATATCTGTTAGACTTACTCATTTGCTACAGTAATTTTTTAGCACGATGTTCTCAGATAAATCTTTAATTATTATATGTTATGTGACACGTGAAAATAAGACAAGACAATATTTTGTGTTCGTAAATTGTGATACTATTGGTGCGCAAAACATTAATCAATAATCACACACTATATCCAATCGATTTAATAAATACAATATATGGTCACAACTGAGTGCTGAGCTGGGTTGCTGTTTCAGGTAAAAAAGCGATTGTGGGTTTTGTAAGAAGTTTTTTATCATTAAATATCCTTCGCTGTTATCGACTTTGTTAACATTAATACTTAAAAAACTATTATATTGTTTTGGTACCGGTCAACGGCCATCAACCGGTCTGCATGGCGGTGGAGAAGTACTTAAAAACGCACAGGTTCGAAATAGCGCAGTAACTGGCCAGCAACAGGTGAGTTAGTTGCGCTTGTGCTCTAGTCTGTAAAAAAATTGCCAAGGATGGCTAACGTCTTGTGATCATGTCAAGTGCTTTTTTTGTTACGAAAATTATATTGAAATGAAATTTAGTTTAAATAAATTTCCCAACGTATTGGCAACATCGGAAATTTGTTTTTATTAACAAATCAGCTTTTCAACCGATGATATTACGTAACACGGATATTAATCAGATGGCATTCGTACTGTATGTCATAACAAACATCATTATAAATGTCAACTTATCAGTAAGGAGTTTTTGTGCGTTACGCACTCGTATTGTGAGAAATGAGAAAGAATTTTGCAGTGATGTGAAAAGGAGTGACTAGTGACAAAGTAGGTTGGTGTTGTCTGGCAAAGCGATTTATTATATCAGTCAAAGTGTTGTGAATAAGGTATTCCTCGACAATGTGCACTAAGAACAGTATCTGTACAATCATGAGCGAATTTAACTGACCCAAAGAACCTTGACAAACCAAAAGGTTGACACTGCAGAACATAAACTATTTAATGTTATTCCCAAGTATTCCTCTGCTTCCGTAATTTATTGGCTATAAGTTATATTTGAATATATGTTGTAAATCGACAACCGATATGAAGCGACCACTAGAATGTTTAATTCCATTGGTGTGCGAGGTGGATTGTGCTGATGAATTTATATCATTCAAGTTGGACTTTTCTAATAACAGGAAACCGTGGTTTTAAGACAGCGATGCGAGAGGCACCGTATATAAAACTTTTTAAATATTTCTATATTCCTTTAAGTTATTTCATTATCTCAAGAATGTGCATGCTGAACTACTTTTAGATTTACAAGAAATATGTGGTGGATCAGTCTGCTGTTGGCTATTCTATATCCCGCCTACTGCCTAAATCCGGCTATTGAAGAGGAAGAAATAAGAGCTCGAGTTTACCTACGACACCTCAACAGTAGACAAGCTGAGAGGAACACTAAACTTAATGTGGCAGAATGGGCTTATGCTTCAAATATTACTGATGAAAACTTGCAAAACCTCGTAAGTATTTTAAACCAAAGTTCCTAAGGTTTATTGTTTAGTATAAAAATCAGTGCTAGTTATAAAAGTCTGTTTTGACTCCAGGATTACATGCAGTTAGAAATGCTTCCGCATGAAGCTGGTTACTTTAGTACTTAATGGTATGTGCTGAAGTTAACAGTATAGGTATTTTGTAATATGAATGTTAAAGTACCATTGTACTAACTACACGCTAGCAATCGATTAAAATGTGACTAATAACAGCTAAACAAGAGAACAAGTTTTGGATAAATAAACTTTAATACGCAATTGGCCTTATTATATATGCTATATCTAAATATACAGCATTAGCGTTATTTATGGTCTAGTTTTATCGAACTTCCAAGCAAATTAATTTTAATGTGCTATTGCAAAGTTAATTTAAAATTAACTAAACTGATAAATGCTTTTCAATTAATAAGTGGTTAGTTATGGATCAATCAGTCTAAAAGCCCAGCGAAGTCTTGCTGTATAAGATTTCGAGATTTTTTAATAACGTTATTATACGAGTATTCCTTACCCGAACCATAAACGATCAGTCAGTTTGCCGTGCACAAACAGTATTGCATTTGAGGTTGCAATAATTGCAACAAGTTTTTGCGCACCATACCTTAAAAGTAACAAAAAGTGTAGAATGATCATACACAATACTCCAATCAAAAAGAAATGTGGTTGTCTGGTTCATTCTCGTACATAAATTATTCTTTTAAATTTCGTGAAGAATTAAAAAGGATGGAAAATTAAGGAGTGGTTGCTTTATAAATTAGGTACCTTTGTGTATTACAGTCAAAATTAATTAAAATAAATGTTACTCGTTAATGTATTATACCCGTACAATTTTGTATTTTTTTACCACTTCTTTAACTATGGGTGTTGCAAATTAGTAGGTCATTCCATTAACCCCAGATTTTCGAGGCCAATATATGACGATTCTGTTATTCGAAAAATTTCTGAAAAACGCTTCACTTAAAAAATATAGGATGTACAAAGCTGAAATTTAAAAATCGTTTTTTACGATATAATCCACAGTTTTGGAGTTATCGAGTTGAAATTTGGTACGAGTTTATAGTATTTAAATCTAAGGGTACACTTAAAGTATTGTTAACACTACTATAAAAACAAATGAATATCGGGGGGTTTGTAACTTTCTGCCCCCCTAACCTTTTTTGCCGTACGCCCACGAGAACAGCGGATTTTTTTTCTACTACAAAACTTCATCAGTTTACTTGGTTTCTTGTAATTTTTAGACGCCTTTTACCTTGACATTTAGTTATTTTAACAACTATACTTCCAATTACACGTCTTTTTCCAAGCTTACTTAGAAATCTTGTAAACCATTGGTTTGAGCATTAAATACACATAGGCGACGAAAATGTTTAAAAAATACATAATTTGAGCTTCAATATGGCAATAATTTGGCTTTACATGCTACAGTGGAAAATATCATATCAATAATATGAACCATTTATCTACAAGCAATGCATAACCATTTTGTCTAAAAATTACAAGAGACCAATAAAACTAACAATAAAGTTTTGTGCTAGAAAAAAAATCCGCTGGTCTTGTGTATTGGGGAGGAAGGGATAGAAAGTCACAACCCCCCCCCATATTAATTTGTTTTTAGTAATGTTAACAATAATTTAAAGATACACCTAGATGTAAATACTACAAACTCGTACGAATTTTCAGCTCAATACCTGCAAAACTGTGGAATAGATTTTTAAATTTCGACTTTGACAACCTGTATTTTTTAAACGTAGCGTTTTTCAGAAATTTACCAATAACCAAATCGTCATATTTTGGTCTCAAGAATCTAGTGTTAATAGGATGACCTACTAATTTGCAACACCCGGTATTATGCAAGATTACCATTACCCTAAAGCTAAAACAAATTTAATATACTAACCGATAACTGATGAACTAATGTTTGTACAAGATATTCCATTTGAACTTACAGGATAAGGAATCTATAGAGTTATAAAAAAACTTGTTTTAAAACTACATAAAGTTGTTTTCACATGTAAAAATAATACAGGAAGTTTGAATGACCCTCGTTTTGGATACAATTTTACCAAATACCTACACCAGCAAAATTATAATCTGTTGCCGCTGGTAACTATAACCTAGTTTCTCTTTTGACCTAATTATTCTACCATTGTAAATATTCGATTATTTTTTAATATAAATTTTATTACGTGTATAAAATGTGGTGGTTATTTTATCCAATTGCAATTCATATTCCAATGTCATTATTATAGTTTATGTAGTATACAGAGTGGATTAATTGAACGTATTTCTTTCATAACTCCATAACCGTTAAATATACTAAAAGTAGTTTTACAAAAAGGTGCTTTTTTGGACGCTACGGTTATACCAGTAACGTACACTAACTTTTTTAGTGAAACATTCTGTTTCGTCTTCGTGAATAGGAATAGCTTTTTTTGAATATATTTGCGCCTCCATGTCGCTCTGATCTGCCAACCCAGGAAAACGACCACCATTAGTATAGTTCTAGACAGTGGTAATTGGAGATCGCATTTATAGATAGTTCGCGATCATTTGTTGATTTGTTGATTGTTTTTTTTTATAAATTCCATTGTACCGTAGCAGTCTCGGTACTTGGTCGTTACTGCATTTGTTTGCGGCACAAACACATTCGATTTTTTTTATTATATCTCTGCATTCCTTGTGAAATTATAGCGCCACTTTATTCACCATACATAAGGTCTGAAATGTACCAGCATGAAGTTCTTAGATAGAATGGATACATATTTTTTCAGTGTTATATGTGAAATTAAACTTCCTTTAATTTGATTAGCATTGTAACTTGTAGGGATTTCGAATTGACCATCTCTAGCAAATTCGGTGTCATCAACAATTACAACTTACCTTGAGTTCCAACACAGGCCAGTATTTAGTCAGTGGATTTTAGAAAAGTATAGAGAATCTTTCAAACAATCCCTTATTTGTAACGGTGTCATAATAATCATTACTAAGGGACTAAAATTCTTTTCATTTTGCATCAACGGATCCCAACACCATAGCTGTCTTATCGTTTATATTCTAATTGGTACAATATTCGGTTTATGTAGCTACAATAAAATGGAGCTTCTCTAACTAGCAGGGTTATTGGGTATTTTTTAAATTAAAGTATGTTGAATGGATGAATTGGTTGCGGTGGAGGTATTTTCTGGATGTTAAGGGAAAACTTAAAGAATTGGTTTGGTGGTGTTCTCAAAACGATAGAAGTTATTTTGAGCAATTTTAAACAATAAAAAAWTAGTTTTTTTCCTATACTAATTTAATTTATGATTATATCTATAGGTAGTTTTATGAACTGATATATGAATTCTGCTCTATATTTTGCAAATTGTCAGATTTGCTTAAGGAATGCTGTCAGTTTTAAATCTGATTAAAAGTAAGGAGACAGTCGTAGATTTCAGCAATGAAATTTAACTCAAAATTTAACTTAATAAAAGTTAAATACAACAAAAATTTATATAAAAACAAGAGATGCTAACATGATTTCTTGGAAATTGCTAAAATATATAATTTTTCTAAGTGACCCAGACATGATCTGTTGAAACTGCACCAAAACTGGCATCAAATAGAAAAATGAATTTCGTGTTCGACAATGGAAAAATAAATTACCAAAAAAAGATAAAAGATATTTATGGTTAAGTTTTTATCAAATTTTATACTCTTTACAACAGTGAAAACGCAGATATTAATTGCAATCGTATTTTTTCACAAAATATGGAATAACTTCATACTGGTGAATTTCACACCAATGTGGGAGAATAATTTTAGGTTGTACTACTGAAAAATGAAATTATATTTTTATAAAACAAATTTTCCTATTTTCGGTAGGTCGCGGAGTTGTGAAAGAAATACCGTTCAACTCGCATTAACTACCTAACTAGGAAACATATGTGTGTTAATTAATTTAATATTAAGAAATCTCTTATACGATTTCAATGACTTCTAACTTTATTTTCTAAAAAAAACCGCGTAGTTRTTTCTGAACATAAAAACAAATGAATAATATATTTTGTTCAATTCTTTCGTAGTTGACCATAAAGGCTCAGATGGCTAAAGAAACTAAGGATGATTGGCTGGAAACAACAAAGTTCTCGTGGCAGTACTATCAGGATTACGACCTTCATAGACAATTTAAAAAGTATTCGGTGCTTGGCCCATATGCTCTAGCAGAAGATAAGTTTACTAAACTAGAAAAAATTAAAAGTGAAATGGAAGGAATTTATGCTAAGGCCAAAATATGTTCCTTTAAGAATAATACAAAGTGTGACTTAGCTTTGGAACCGGAAATAACGGAAACGTTACAAAGCTCCAGGGATCCTGGGGAACTGAAGCATGTATGGGTAGAATGGCGTAAAGCTGTTGGTCCGAAAGTAAGGCAAATGTATAAAGAATATGTTGACCTATCAAATACAGCAGCTATCAAAAATAACTTCACGGACAACTCAGAGTATTGGCTGGATAATTATGAAGCTGCGGATATTAAGCAACAAATACAAGCGCTGTGGGAACAAGTTAAGCCTTTATACATGCAGATTCACGCTTACGTTCGTTATCAGTTGCGTAAGAAATATGGAGATATCGTTTCGGAAAAAGGACCTATACCTGCGCACCTCCTTGGAAATATGTGGGCGCAAAGTTGGGGAAACACCTTTGATTTTACTGTACCCTATCCAGGAAAAAAATCTGTCGATATTACAGAGGAACTTAAAGAGCAGGTAAGCATCATTAACTTTAAAATGTACTAATCATCTTAAATATCTCAAAGTCTACATTTGCTGTCCTATTAAATTTGCTAGTCCAGCTCGAGCTACTTTTTAATTATTATGCTTATACCCTACTGTAGTGATCTGCGTTGCTCCAAACTCGGATAGCCACTTAACTTAGTTTTATTAATAATATATAATAACTACAAAACCAACTAACTTTATAACACTAATCTTAACACGTCTAAACCATTCGCCGTAATGATCCTTCSGATCGGATGGCGTTCCGCACACGGGTCGATTTATATTCGTCAGTTTGCCTGCGGCATTCAGTTGTTAAACGTTATTATAATAATTTATTATAAGTGGTTTTGTAAATTTTTCTTGTTATAATGAGCAGTTCTAGTGATGAGTAGGACGCCGTTATGGCTTATTATTGGTGCTTTCAAATAAAAAGAAAAGCAAGGTATGTTTTTAATATAAAATAAAATAGTAAAAAGGGAAAAAGATTATTAAATAGGCACACAAAATAAGTGCTTTAATAAGTAATAATAAATGTATACGTTACCTTTGTAGGAAGAGATTATGGGTACATTCTTATATAAMAAGAAACTTTCAAAACCGATTGTTTGTTGGAGGTTGGAAGTTACAAGAAAGTGATGCAAGATTTTTGGCATTGCATAGAATGTCAAAGAATTCGTACCTTATGCTTGTGGAAGCTCTAACTCCAGCCTTTCATTATATGGATACAAATATAAGAGAGGGTATTTTAAGTGCAGAAGAATGCACGTTGCGCCGTCGTGTGCGATTTTTGTCGTTCCAAACACGTCGTACGAAACGACAGACGCTTGATACGGAATCGCTTCGAATACGTTTCGACTGCCAGTCGACCCGTATGCGGATTCCCCACAATTTTATATTAGAAGTCGCAAGGAGAAAAAACCGCTTCGAGTTCGGGACACACGCACTTCGCGTAGCAATCGACCCGTCTGCGGACGGCCAAAGTGTTCCGTAACTAGCCTGTTACATGTAGTCCACGTAATCATCAGAGCAGGCCGCTACATCTATTTTTCTACCAAGATTTCTCGCCACTCGTTGGACACCGTGTCAGCTGCATTTCGTCGACGATTGAACATGATGGAGTGGAATTTAACCTGATCCTTAGCTTCGGTATGGGCGGTGGCTTCGCGTTAACGGGTAGGCATTCTTCGATGTCTCCGTCTTCTTCCGAGTCGCCTAGGTCGAGGGTACTAGTGATTCGGTTGGATATGTCAGATGTGTATAATTTAAGGTGCGCCACATTTCTTTTTACAGTGGTACATGTGACAATTGATCGTAGAGTGGCATCACCGTGGTGTTTCTCAATCACGGTAAACAGTTCGTCTTTGTATGGCATGGTCTACTTATTTCCTTTCCTGTCCCTTATCAAAACTGTGTTTCGTATTTTAATCTTAGAAGGTTGTGCTCTTCGCTTTGTATCTACATATGATTTTATTGTCGCATTTGCAATAAAATTTTTATCGAACGTTTCGCCGTCGTCTGGGTACTTCGTGATTTGATAACTCAGTGATGGGATTTTCGTTTTGGTCGACCTTCCGAATAAAAGTTCGGCTGGAGAAACACCTGTAGGTGGATGAGGTGTGTTTCTGTCCATTAGAAGATACGTTTGAAGATCCTCTTGCCAGTCGCTGCCTGGAGTGCTTGCACTGATGCGTAATCTCTTTAGCAATGAATTATTTTGTTTTTCCACTAAACCATTGGCTTGCGGCCAATAAGATGGTGTAGAGTATAGTTTTATGCCATTTTTTAAACGGAAGGACTTAAATTCTTGGCTGACGAACTGTCTACCGTTGTCAGCAGTTATGGTTCGAGACAGACCCAGGAGTCTGTCTCTTTTTCTTTTGCAGTGATTCGTTCCATGGCCACTAATTCTTTAAATCTGCTATAGTAATCGACGACTACTAGAAAATAGTTCTTGTTTGGCATTGGTCCAGAGAAGTCAATTGCAATGTCGGTCCAAGGTGCAATCGGGAAAGATCTCATCTTCAAAGGCTGTGGAGCGTTGCTTAATTTAACCATATTGCATTCGTGACAGCTCTTGACGTGATTTACTACATCCGAGTCGATCTTGGGTCACCACGCCTTTGACTGCAGTGAGCGTTTCATGTTCTCGATTCCCGGATGTCCTTCATGGCCAAGGGCTATAATATTTAGGCGTAATAGTTTTGGGAGAACTATTTTTCTTCCTCTCAGTAAAAGATTCTCATGGAAACAGAATTCTGTTTTGAAGGGGGCTTGTAGAGTTGAAGTGATTTTTCATGTTCCCATAATTAGTTGTTGTTGAGACATTTCCGAATTAGCAAGATCTCGGGATCAATTTTTGACATTTCATTTAATTCATAAATAGTGACGACAGAAGGGTCTGTTGGTGCTGTGATTTCGTTTATTAAATGTGCAATATCGTCTTCAAAAAGCTCTGTTGTTTGTCGTTTGTAAGCAGGTAGTCGTGATAGCGGGTCGGCGATGTTGGTCGCCACGTTAAAGTCATACGCTTGAAGTCTTGAGACCCACCTTTCAACTCGTGCACATGGGGTGTTTTTTTGGACCAAATATGAACTCAAGAGATTTGTGGTCGGTTACAACGTCAAATTTTCTTCTAGACAAATATCTACGAGTGTTATACTGCCCGCACACTAGCGCCATTGCTTCCTTTTTCGTTATGTGGTACTTTTGTTCAAGCTCAGAGAGAGTGTGATGTCCATAAGCGATTACTCTAGATCCATCTTTACTTGTTTGGCATAATACAGCTCCGAGGCCTACAGAGCTGACATCGGCCACTACGAATGTAGGGTCCTTGACCGAATAGAATTCCAGCGATGATTCGTTTGTTAAGGCCGACTTGAGCTCCTTGAAAGCTGTTTCTTGCTCCGAAGCCCATATGAATTGGTTTTCCTTGACGAGTTTTCTCAGAGGATGTGTTTTGGTTGCTACGTCCGGAATGAATTTCGAAACATAATTTATCAAGCCTAAAAAGCTTCTATGTTTTTCAATCGTTGTAGGTTCTCTGAAACATTGATCGGCATCAACTCTGGATATTGATGGTTTTATACCGCTTTCAGAAATCGTCGATTTCAGTGGTTATGATTTTGCACTTTTCCATATTCAAGACAACGTCGCGCAGCCGTTGTGTGATTTTTTCTAATCTCTCGTCATGTTCTTTTTCGCTTTTACCATAAACTAGTATGTCGTCTATATATACACGAAGAACAAATCGCAGCCCTTTAAAGGTTTTTTCACAATTTCTTATCAACAGACAGGTAACTATAATGTGGATTTAATGACGTAGAAATAAATATACCATTTATTTAAAAAAAATTAAGTTAGCCGTATTCAAATTTATTTAAAATGGAGATATTATATCTTCATAGTTATCGAGTTGAAAATAATCAATATTTACACTATCAGACAACACCCAAAGCCTGAAAACCGATTTTCGATATATTTATTAAAGTATCAAGTAACGATCTATGAGACTGACTTATGCAGAGGGTTTTACAACTTGATGGTCGGCCGTCGTAAACTATTGTATTGTAAATGAGGGTTTTTACAACCTTATGGTCGGCCGTCCTAAACTATTGGGATTAGTGGCACGCTTCAAAGTTCCTAAATGGGCCGTATTCAAAAAAATCTTGTTGGCTAAAATTTTAACTTTTCCACTATAAATTTTTGAAATTTGTTAGTTGTGTTATTTTAGCAATCAATAAAACATAGAAGCTTTTATAACAGATTTTATTTAATGCAGACCTGATGGTAACTGGCGCGACCCGCGATCTATCTTTATGTGATACTTTATTGGGTTTAAATTTTCCGATGCATAAAATAAAAGCGTTTTCATGTCATAACGAATTTATACAAATTTAATATAAAAACATACAAATTAGTAAGCAGTAAATTATTTACATTTGTTAGAAAAAATTTACAATAGTGCACAATAAAAGTTATACAAGAGTTACAAGCTAAAAAAAATACTATCACTTTCACTGCTAAAATCACGATTAACTGCTATTATTAATTCTTGTACATGATTCGCTCTGTGCCGATTTTCAATGTCCAGTACATGCCGCACTGAATTTCTCCATGCATCGACACTTGTAATTTCAGCTTCGTGTCGAATTTTTAGCAGCATTTAATTGCTAAATTTTCAACCGGTGTTCCCTCGTCGAATTCTTTGTTTCAACTGCCCCCATATCATTTCAATGCAATGATTTGGGGGTAATCGTAGAATGGTGTGTCCACATTCAGAAGAGATGTCAATTTTAAATTTCTTGGACAAAAAATCTGTTTGACCTCTTAATAAGTGGCTAAATGTAAGCATATGTGTAGGTATGACTGAATAAGTAAAACTTTAAAATATAAATAAACACATATGCTTTCAATACCGTTTATAGTAGGAGCAGAACAGTTCCGATTTCTTCTTATTAAAAAAAATACATACGCTGCAAAAGTCATTTTTTCACAAAATGTCCAAGTAAGGTGTTGTATCAAATAAATGGGACACCCTGTATATAAACAAATAATTTTAGTTGATATACCTTCTGACAAGAAATATTTGACATACTATATAACTTTTTTCCTATCTCTTATCTCTAATAATAAAAAAGTTATTGTACTTTGCCGCACTACTGGCGCACCCTGTATATAGACACAATGAGATATGTATAATTCATGGCAACTCATGTTAGTCAATGTAATTGTTTGAAGTTCGTCTAATAAATAGATATTAAATAACAAAATAATCTTTCTAATTATTTTGTATGTCGATAGTTAAGGTTCAAGCGATTCGTCAGCTGTTTATTATTTACCAGCAACTGCACAAAGACCTCGAGATATTTTTCATTAATTCAGTGTTCTAGTTAAAACAATTGCAAACATTACATTGAGCTTGTTTTTTATCCTCGGGTCGCAGAACCAGTTGCAATAATTAATTTTTGTTATAAGGTTTTTTAGTGTATATCACCGTTAGTTCACTGCTGTGAACAATAATAGGCTAACTTGTCAGTTAATTTAAATTAGGAGAAGCAGTTTCTAAATGGAATACTTTACAATTCAAAAACGTTTGTGGTTTGAATTATCAAATAAAATGATACTAAATAAGCATGATAGATATCTACATCTTTGAATGAAAGTGGAAAGATTATTATAGTTCGCTATGCGATTTTAAAAAAGTGTTTCAGGTTGTACATAATTTTGAGCCTTTTATTCCGTCATTGTTGATCTATAATATTATTGAGCCATAAATTGAATTGTTTCATAGGTTCTTGAAGACACGCTTAATGACGTTATCAAATAATAAAACTGTGGTCGCAAAAACCCGCAATCGGGTTGAAGAACTATGAGAAAAATTGATGATGTCGCCGTAAGTTGTGAGCAACAACAATAATATATAGGCAGCCTATAAAGCGAACATTGACAAAACAGAAATCGCCAAATGCACTACATGACTATTTCGTGAATAATTCAGTTACTTCTCTTGACCAGTATCATGCTGTTGTGTTATAGTTTCTTTTGTTGTAGTTTCGATTTAAGTAATATTTTCGTTCGTTTATTCGTTCCGTTTCAGTTTAACTTTCGCTGCGATTTTTCCGTTATCTCCGGCGTCATTTGTGGTTATTTCTCACAGTACTTCATATGCCTTTCCCCTGAAGGCAACTGCGGGATTTATAAACCTATACTGCTAAACTGATGATGTCATACAACCACTACAAAAGGCTTGTTATTATTATATTAATTAATTTGTAATTAATGCAAATAACTAAACATTTCTTATTCTCCTGTGAACTGAATTTGTCGCCTCTACCAATATACGGTGTGTCCCACATAATCTGAACTATCCTGAATAGTATGGAAAATATCTCTTACGGCGGGGCTTAAACCTGGATCTCCTTGCTTACAGATGTATGTACAATATAATTAGGTACAGCCAAGAATGCAGCAGATAGTTACGTAGCGTGCTGACATTCTGTGAAAATGTCCGTTAGAGAATATATTCCCACACATTTCGTTTCCCATTCAGGATGGTTCAAACCCTGTGGGTCACACGGTATACGAGTATCCGGAGTATACTCGTATACCGCGTCCTATTATTATTATTCCGTTCTTTCTAGGACTACACTCCTACAAAGATTTTTAAAAAGGCAGAGGAATTCTTTGTTTCGATTAACTTGACAGCGATGCCGGAACTATTTTGGAAGAATTCGATTTTGGAGAAACCAAATGATCGAGAACTAATATGTCACGCATCTGCTTGGGACTTTTCGGATGGTAAAGATTTTAGGTAAGTTAAAATGTAACCTTGACATATTTAATATGACATATTAATGCGCCACCTAGCGGCAAAGTTATGTACTTCATAATATTTTAGATGTAATCTAACTGACCGATCATATTTGTTTAAAAAAATTACCGCAAGATTCCAGCACTTTTAGTTTCCAACAGAAAGCACTGATCTCTAATTAACTGGATGTCGCATAAGTCATTCAAAACTGTGATAAGTAGCCACCATGCCGCAGGTACTACTATCAATTTAACGGCGCGTTCAAATTTTAGGTTAGATCCTTAACTATATAATATGGTTATGAGTAAACGTAACATCCAATTTGTACTGTACATGTTTCTTACTCAAACACTACAACGATCATCTTTTCGAAATCTGCAGACAGATGATGAGTTCACGATTTTAACCGTCAATCATTAACGTTATATTTACCGCAGAAGCGAACGTTTGTCAAAATGTTAGTACAAGGACCAGCGGCTAGGCGCTAAAGTGGCGTAAATCTATCACAAATAATTTACATGCATTTTGGTATGTAAGCGACATCCAGTTATTTAGAGATCAGTGACAGAAAGCCGCTAACCAGCCTTAACTGATCACCCTGTATATTAGAAATTATAGTTACATTAAACGAAGGAATAGACGACACTATTCGTTATTCCTTGCAAACGTAACTGTAAGTAACAGATTTGATTTATTATGGTACATAATACTTTGTAGATGTGGTTTAATTCGACAACAAATACCTACGTATAATAAGCGATAACGTTTTTTAAACTTATTATATTTATCACAAAAATAAAGCAAATTCATTAATTCTGAAAATCAAGTCACCTGTTTTACCCTGATCTTCTCAACAACCATCCGATCTTATCTGTATATCCATTGACGTAGGGCAGGTATGCTGCAACGATGTGCTCTTCTGGTTCCTTCTTCTGTGGTTGCATGTTGATAGCCTTAGGATATCCGTTCTTCTGTAGTGCTCTGCGTAGATGTTTTAATTCCTCTTCTAGGTGGCCTGGTTCGGTGACTAGCTCGCTCGTTGTATCAACGTGTTGATGACTTTTTTTTTGGGCAAGGTGGTGGGGTGAACCCGCATGCAGGTAGTGATCAGTATGGGTTGGCTTCCTATAGATCCGATGTCCTAGCGTGCAGTCTTGTTTCCTTGTCACCATCACATCCAGGAAGGGTAGGGCGTCATTGGTCTCCACCTCCCATCGTGAATTGTATGCCGCTGTGGATGCTATTTAGATGGTCCAGAAACTCCTTTATGTTCTTTTCTCCATGCGGCCATACGGTGAAAGTGTCGTCCACGTATCTAAACCAACACTTAGGTTTAAGGCGTGCCGATGCCAATGCAGTTGTCTCGAAGGCTTCCAAGTAAATGTTACTTATCAGCGGAGAAAGCGGTTACCCCATAGGAGCACCTTCTGTCTGCTCGGAGTATTCCTCCTGGAACTTGAAGAAAGTAGATTTCAGGCAGACATTCGCTAGTTGGACTAGTTCTTCATCCAGGTCTTTTTCTTGTAGACGTTTCTTCAACTCCCTTAAGGCATCGTCCAGTGGTATCTTCGTGAAGAGTGAGGTGATATCAAAGCTCACCAATATGTCCTCCGGGTCCAGTCTGATCTTCTTCATTTTCTCAATAAGGTCTCCGGCGTTCCTGACGTGGTGTTCTGTCTTCCCTATGAGTCCTTTTAGGGTTCGAGTTAAAGTCTATAGGTTTAAGTTCATTTTCTTCATCTTACTTAATTATTTCACCAAAGTTTGTATTATTACGCGCATTTTAGTTTTATTGTATTATTGCAAGTACATTGATATGTGCTGAATTAGGTATATATAGAAAACCTTTGAGTATTTTGGATTCAAGATCCAGCCCTTTCCTGGATTTTAATGGGATTGAATACCACCCTAGTATGTCTATACCCCACAGGAATTCTAAAAATAAATTACGCAGTTTTACTGGCATCTCCTTCTACATTGCACATACCTTGAATAGAGCAACATTGCACCTTCTGGCTCTCTTGTATAATAAACGCTAATAGATCTAGGAGTTTAGGAGTAAAGGTTTATTTATGAAGTATCTAATAAGCATTCTTTCATTCGCTAGGATAAAACAGTGCACGCGCATAAATTCTGAAGACTTCGAAACGGCTCATCATGAAATGGGACACATTCAGTATTACCTACAATATCGATATTTGCCTTTTATATACCAAGAAGGGGCCAACGAAGGTAAGTAATTAGAACTAACTACTTAACGTAATATTTCATTAACACTAAATGCAATAAATCATACCTTTATGCATTTTAGCCTCAGTAAAGAAAAAATAAATTATTTACATTAATACCTAGTTATCTAATTTGTTTAAGGCTTAATAGACATTTTTCGTATTTACTTGCTAAAAAAAATGTTTTTAGGCAATTTCATTTCATTGACTCCTTTTGAGGCATTATTATTATTATTATTGTTATTGTTATTATTATTATTATTATTTTTATTGTTACTATTTCAGGTTTTCACGAAGCTGTTGGTGACGTCATTGCGCTATCCGTTCAAACTACGAAGCATCTTAGACGTGTTGGACTTCTAAGAAATGATAGTGTCGATGATCCTGAAACCGTTTTAAACAATCTATATAAGGTTAGTGGACTGAAAGACATTTTTTGTCCATAGTTTTTTGAAATGTCTACTTCAGGTTGGTTTGGACAAAATAGTATTTTTGCCATTTGGATATTTAATAGATTTGTGGAGATGGGATGTGTTTTCGGGGAAAATAACTCCAGACCAGTATAACTGCAAATGGTGGGAACTGAGAAATGTCTACCAAGGGGTGGAACCTCCTGTAAACAGGTCGGAAGAAGATTTTGATCCTGCTGCTAAATATCACATTGTAGCTGATGTTCCATATATCAGGTTAGTATCGTAAAATTTATTGTAAAAAAGCATTGTTAATATTTCTATTAAGAWATCGTATTAAGTAGTATTTTATTAATCTTCAGTGACCACTTAGTACCTAGATACATTATAAGTAGGATAGGTAGTAGAAATATTATAGCACGTCCAAGGTGTAAATCACGCTAAAGAAGTCACGATTGCCGCCTATATTTGCACAAAAAGGAAGTTGTAATAACAAAGTATATTCTATCGTTATCTGTGTATTGTACAACCATTAGATAAAGAAACGTTCAACCGACTTTTCAAAGAGAATATAATCGCCCAGAAACCAGGGATTCTTGGACAAGAACATGTTAAAATACAATTATTTGCTAATTCCGTAAATCGGTGTTCCTTATAAGAACGATAAATGGATTTTAAATATCATAGAAGTCTAGTAAGTAGATTACGCTATAATGTTATAAAACTGCACATATTATTCGTTTTATAATCTTCTATAAGAAATATACACAAATCTTTAAAACATCCTCAAATTAAATTACTTCCAGCCATCTATTGTCCCTTATGTGATGTGATGTGAGCTGGGACATTCGAACATTCCATTCAATCCAAATATTTCAATCAATCGCTATATTCGGGTCATTCAAATCGTTCATGAATCATTACTGAGAACGCGTTACCGAGCTGTTGGACATGCTTAGAAAGAGCTACGTGTGTCCCGACATGTTACTTACTTACTAGCAAGTATATAGCTTTAATATTCGTTACAAATCACACTTCTCAAGCGGCACAGGTCGGTTATTCTTATGGATCACGAATTGAAAGGGAACGCAGGTTCTTGTCGTTCATTTATTTGAACCTCTTGGTCATTAACCACGTCGTGAACTCTGTATCAGTCATGCGCAAGAAGGAATTATTTTATTTCCTTGGTCACGCGTCAGTACATTTTGGGTCTCCATGGTTTCCTATGCGCCCTGGGTGCCGCTCGGGACCCATGTTGGATGATTTAATGCTAAAAAGCCTAATTAAATAACTTTTATGCTGCATTTGGAAGCAAAGAATCTTTAGAATGGCAGTGTATCTACCAAGTTTGACCAATCTGGTAAAATCGCAAGGTTTTAAGTAAGTACAAGAAATATTGTACATGTACAGAGGTAGGCTAATTTCGTTGTGGAAAGAAGATTCTTTCACCAAAATTTAAGGGGTTACAGAAACAAACACAGCAATAAGTTTAACCAAACCTGAAATGGGGAAATTCATTCCATCTGCCAAGATCACATAGCATAGTGTTGATGGGAAAACATGCATAATTTTAAATGGATAAATAGTTTGAACGACACTTTTACATTTGTAATAACAATTTAACAATAACAAAGATTTATTGTATATAGAATAATATAAAAACGTACGTGAAGTAAGAAAATATGTAAATACTTGAAGCAGAACCGATAGCGACTTTAGGTGGATTTAGTTCAAAACCGTTGACTTATGCAAACACTCCTCCTTCATACCAGCTTAGATGAACTGCTCCATCTTAACCAATCCATTCATCCATCTACTTATATCTTAAACGGACTTTCCACATATATAGTTTTTTCAGGTATTTTGTAAGCTTCATCATACAATTCCAGTTCCACAGAGCACTTTGTGAGAAGGCAGGACAATATATACCGGGAGATGAGAGCAAACCGCTTCACGAATGCGACATATACCAAAGCACCGTAGCAGGAAACGCATTAGGGTATGTAAAAAAAGTTGATGATAAGCTATGATATACAGTTATTATGCTTAACAGGAACATGCTCCAGCTTGGTGGCTCACGACCTTGGCCCGACGCAATGGAAGTTTTAACTGGGCAACGTAACATGGACGCTAGTGGACTTCTAGAGTATTTCAGACCATTGCAGAACTGGCTAGAAGATTACAATAAAAAGAATCGAGTGTATGTTGGATGGGAGCAATCTTCCAAAGGTAAATATGGAAGTATATTTTTTGAACATTTTAATTATATTTTTCATGCTTTAGTTTGCACAAATGGCAAAGAGGAGTCGGAAAGCTAGGATTTCTGGGACTGAATGTAAAGCTTTATTGTGATACGACTATAATGTATGATAAAATGATGTATAGTTATGTGCAGCGTATTACACAAATATAGGTATATATTAATAAAACACTTTCCTGTTTGCTGTTCGATCCATTTAATTTAAATATCATCAGCAATATACAGGGTTTCTATAAATTCATGTATCCAGGGCGCTTATGGAAATTAGCAATTAAAGCAGTTTGCCGCCTTTCAGGAAGGTGAACATGGCAATTGCTTTGACTTATACTTGTCATCTGTCGATTGTTGAATTATTTGATATATTTTAATATGAAAGAATGCGTGGGAGTTTGTATTTTCAACATACTCTATAGTGTTATGTGCAATAATCAACTTTAAGGTAGCAGAAAGCTTACATTTCGGAGCTGTGGGCTGCATGGTTTCGTATAACTTTTAGGTGATGTATCGAGGTTGTGGCTCCAGTAACCCTGTTAAAATTGTACTATAATGGACTGAAAGATATGTTTTTAGCCCACCGCAATGGTAAAATTCACAAACTAAGTGGTAGTAACGTTAGCTGCACTGCACAAAGCTTCCACAGTGCAGGGATGTAGACTAGTGGTTACCACAAGCCTACTATATCAATAATAATCGTTATTTCTTACTTTTGAAAGAAAAATAGAACCGTAAATTGTTGGAAAATCTCTATAAAGCCATCGACTTTGTAACTCTGTAACTTGACCTGCAATCTTCAGTACTATCGTGCTTATTGATGTTCAGTGATCGCCGTGCATATTGTAGCTTGGCAGCAGTTATAAAAAAGCGGCACAAAGAATTCAGAAATCAACTCCGCCCGCGTTGCATGAAACATTTATAGAAACCCTGTATATCCACCTTGATCTACTGTCAGTTTTACAGAACTAGAAATATCCTAAATAATCCGGTATTCCGTAAATATAACTGAAAATATTGTCCTAAAACAACTTAAGCACGTGGCAATGCCCTCTTATTAGACAAGGCTCAGCGATATTGTATGCTGTAATTATGATCTTAAAGATGAGTCACTGCCTATGTTTTTTTTGTGTCTGAATTGTGAATCACTTACTGTAAGCATATCTATTTGTAGGAATGCATTATAATTGTTAGATATACAAGGTTTAATCTTTCATAGTGTAACGTTGATTTCTCAACCTCTTTATTGTTTTGTTTTGGCACCCTTTTTCTTACTTCGTGTAGTGGTTCTTGAAACTAGCTTGTAACCATTGGTGGTTGCATTGTTGTTGGTATTAGTTGGTCGKTGTTATCGCGTTGCCATTCGTCATTGCGTCGACGTCGCATTCCWCTGTTAATTAGGTTTTGACGTTGTCATTGGCAAGAAATTCTTGATCATGCCTTCCCGACTTTTCTGGAAAACGGTTACTGTGGGTGCGTGTAGTTAATCGATCAGTGGTTTAATTGAATGCTCTCCCAGTCCTGGGGATTTGGACTCGTACTACTCAGTTCATTCGTCAGTTTGGAAGCATGTTTGTTGGTTTGGTGCTGAGGACGAAGGTTTTACCCGTTGTTTGGGGATATAACGGCTGTGCCGGTKTTGTGAAWAGTTCGGTCACGTTTTGTAGGAATAGTAATCGTTTAACCCTCAACCATAAGAGGGTTTCTTTCTTGGCGTTCCTTCTCCTCCTCACACGTATGCTCGTGCAATATTTTGGGCCTCAGGTGCGCCTAGAGTTTTGGTGTTTGCACCTATGACAGCCTCAAATTGAACCGGCAGAGTAGTGTGCACCGGACCCGATAAGGAGCTAATGATGATCCCATGACTAAAATATAACATGACCTTGTAAGCATTGACGACACATATGTTGTAATCATTTTGAGAATCAACATGGTAAATGTTCTAAATACATTTACAGCTACGCGACATATTTTTGTAAAATCGACGTCTTCAAAGGGAGTGATTTACTTTCATCTGCTAATAATAAATTTGTGCAGACAGCACATTTTAGAGACTTTGTGATGTTCCTTGAATAAAATCCAGCAATGTACTCAGCAACATCAGTGATAAATTGAGACAATGTGTCCAATTCGGGTCATCAATTCATCATCTTCTGCACCGTCTCCATTATCTGCCACCGGCTGGAGTAAATTATCCACACTGTGCCGTCCAGTATTCGTTATTTTTAAAACCGATGTGTTGACACATTGTACACAATTTGCATTTACGGAGATGGTGACTTTTGCATGAAGCTGCAGCCTCCCAAATTGCGTCAAAGTAGGGTTATTGTTGAATCTACTTCGTGACCTGATCGCCGAAAACACCATTTCATATATATAACCTTGCAAGTCAACCAACTTAGTTTTAACAATATCTTCATATATATTTTGAATGCTTAATATTGATCATATCAGACCAAGAAGTCATGTTTTTCGGAGAGTATTCAGTATACTCTCACCGTTAGGATCTTTTATGGAGGATATATAACGGACAGCTTTTATTAAAAAAAACTCCTCAAGTAATGGTTTTTACATAAAATATTTAAACGATCAAAAGAACTTACCTAAAGTTCGATCGTAATTATATGAGGCGTGCAGTCCAAAGATATTATTATAATTATACACTCTGTAGTACGCGCCATCTACACTTCCCGCGCACGAAGTTGAAAGCAAAACAACACGTTCCCCCTCCCAAGTATTCCAACTCCTTCCGCGGTTGTTCCCTCATTATGTTTAAAATAGTTTTATGACAACCGAAATGAGGGTAATGAGGGGAGGGAGGGTAATGATATCTTCGGACTGCACGCCTCATATAATTACGATCGAACTTCAGGTAAGTTCTTTTGATCGTTTAATTATATTTCGGCGTGCAGTCCTCGATATCATTATAATTGTGCACTCTGTAGCTATTAAAAGAATTGGTTGGCATAAAACAAGACAATATAAGAAAATATTTATTCTTCGCAATGAGTTTTAGCAAACGACAAAACAAGTACGTATAATGCCATCAGTATCAAAGAAACTAAATAATAAATCATTCCAAAACAGAAAATCTTAGGTTTTATTAAACACTGTTTGAAAGAAGAGGTCTTCTTGTTCCAATGCCCGATTGTAAAATCGTGCAAAGACCGATGAATTCTCAGTCCACCCTGCTGAATTCCTAATTGTGTCCCAGGAAATACCTCTTCGAAAAGCGGAAAACACCGCTGCGTGTCTGGTCGAATGAGATCATCCTGCTTCACGACTAAACTCACCTCGGATTGCAAGTCTATGTTCGTGACGACAACTTCTTGCCTTTATCGGCAAAGGTGGCTGCATTCCATGTTGACAACAAACCAATCGTATTACGCGCGGTCTAGTGTAAGAAGTCTCTAGTTAATAAGTCGGATATTATTTAAGTATTCAATTATCTACACTTCCACGCTCTTTAATACACCTACATCTTCAGGGTGACTAATCAGGAGAGGTGACCGGACTTATTTCAAATTGAAATACCAGTATTGTAAGGAAAAAATTGCTTAATTAGAGTAGGCAAGAGAAATTGCAAGAAATTATTTTTAAGTCCGTGCTATAACCGCTAGAGGGCTCTACACAACTGCTAGTTACAAAACTCGCATATTTGTGTCATTTTTCTAAATATTATAAGATTCTCTAAACGGAACTTACTATGAAACATTTTGTTAGATTTGCTAATGTTTGTGCTGACTACGGGATGGCGCGAGGTGTCTGTTCGGCGCCGCTGTTTCCTACGGGTATCGTGAGAGGGCGCTGAATAATATACACTGCGAGTGCGTGAACAAAGAACAATGATTGTACAGATGCGCTCGACACAGCAGCCGTTTTTCGTTTTCGCTTTGAACTTTTCAATATTTTAGTTTAAAATAAGCATGTGTGTAAAGTGCAAATAAAGTTTTTGTTTTGCTAAACGTCTATTATCGTTCGGCCTTATGCCACCTTAAATAAATAGCAGTGCGAACGCAACGAAACCAAGTTCGTTGCAACACTCAAAACATATTGGTCCTATCGAGCACCGGATCATCGGTCATAACAAAAACTGTACAACCTACGTGCATCGTAATAACAGCAACACCTGCGTAAGCAGCACTCGAAAATCGTCGAAGCACCTAGGAATCATGGGCACGTGTACCACCAACACCTGCAGCTACCGCGCATCATCGTCGAAGCGACAGTTATTGTCCAAGAGCTGACATCTACTGCGTCAGCTGTAACCTACAGCACGGCATCGCCATCAACTTCGGAATACAACAGCTTATCACCAGGTACCTACATCAAGGTCAGTGCGAATTCCTATTAAACATAACCTTTCGATTTGTATCACTATCATTTTTCACATATCGTTTGCTTTATAAGCAGTATAACATTTCAGTTCAGTTAAAGCTAGTACCACGCGCAAAATTGCTTTAGCAGACTTGTCATTGTCTCGTCTCGCATTTAACGCAGTTTTCTTGCTTTATAAAAATAGCAGAACAACTAGATGCATTAAAGCATAAAAGAAGCGTAATTAAGAGTCAGCTCACACGGTTTCAAAATTATTTAAGCAAACTAAGCAGTGATCCTGACATAAAGCAGATTGAAATTCGCCTTTCAAAGGAAGAACCGCTGTTCGAAGAATTTAATGAAATCCAATCAAAAATTGAATTGCTCGATGTTGGCGCATCACAAGAAGCGAATGACACCGAACGCGAAATGTTCGAAGACAAATATTTTTATACAATAGCAACTGCTAAAAGATTAATCGAAAATCGTAACGAACAAATATTAAACGCTCGCGCAAAGTCGGCTTGCTCGACGGAATCTATCGCTGAATCTCGACGACTCCCGTCCGTTGCCAGCAGCAGCAGCGACGGGGACGTTGATCAGCAGCAATCTCAAATAAAACACTCGCAATCACAATTAAATAGTAACGCTTTGCGCTCGCGGGAGCAAATACGGCTACCAAAATTAGACTTGCCTACATTTGATGGTTCCTATAGCCAATGGTTGTTTTTTAGGGACACTTTCAGCTCGATTATCGGCGAAAACGCAACCATAAGTCAAATTCAGAAGTTTCATTATCTACGACTTTCACTTAAAGGCGAAGCAGCGGACGTTATAAGTTCACTCGAAATTTCGGCCAATTACAACATAGCATGGGATCTACTTCTCGAACGTTACGAAAATAAATCACTATTAATCGGCAACCATGTCAAAAAATTATTTTCGCTTAGCTCAATAACGAAAGAATCTTGTACCGATCTACGATCTTTGTTAGATAGCGCAACAAAGCATCTTCGTGCACTTGAAGTCTTGGGACAACCTGTCTCACAATGGGACACATTACTGATACACATAATTGTAAACAAACTGGACACAGCTTCCAGGAGAGAATGGGAATCAAAAAATACAGGTAACGAATTACCGACATTTAAATCATTAGCTGATTTCCTTAAACAAAGGTGTAGGTTATTAGAGGCTTTACAAACAAGCACTGATAATAATCGTCATCAATTTAAACCCAAACTAAAGGCTTACTTATCTACGAACAACAGCAAGTGTGTTGTTTGTAAAGAATCCCACTTAATTTACAACTGCCCAAAGTTTTTGAACTTGACTGCAACAGACCGATTCAATAAAGCAAAAGATCTTCGCTTATGTATAAATTGCTTGCGAAAATCGCACGCAGTTGGTGATTGTAAATCTAGCTCTTGTCGAAAATGCGATCGACGACATCACAGTCTCCTCCACTTTGAAAATACTCAGGTGTCAACTAAAACTTCAACTATCCCTCCTGATGGCACCGAAGCTATTGAACAAACTTCTAACCAATCTTCAGTATCTAGCAACCATACTGTATCTACTCATGCAATGAACGGTCAAAATACGTATGCTTTACTATCAACAGCCGTCATTCAAGCTTTGGACAAGGATGGCAAGCCACATGACTGCAGAGCTCTTCTAGACTCTGGCTCTGAGTGTAGCTTTATCACGGAGCAATTATGCGATAAACTGCAGCTTGAACGTCGCGATACTCAATTCAGTATCTGCGGCATTGGTAAGTCTTTAACCACGGTCCGCAAGCGCTGCGAGGTTAAGTTTCAATCCAAGCACAATTCTTTCAAGGTAACTATCACCTGCTTGATCCTACCTAAGATTACAGAAAACGTTCCTTGTTTCGCATTTAACCGACAATCATTAGACGTACTACCCAACATTCAACTAGCAGATCCATGCTTCGATCAGCCTCAGCAGGTTGACATGCTTCTGGGAGTTAATATATTCTGGGATCTATTAAAGCTTGGTCGCATCTGCTTGGGGAAAAATAAACCTTCGCTACAAAAAACTGGGCTGGTTGGTGTCTGGGCAAGTTCCTTGTGGCTCTTTTCCTAAAACGGTCTCTTCACATCTCGTCACGAATACTCAAATGAGCGTAAAAGTCGAGCGATTTTGGGAACTAGAGCAAATAGACTCATCAAGGAAACTTCTCCCTGAGGAAGAAGCTTGTGAGCATCACTTTCGTAACACTTTTAAACGTGATTGTAATGGACGTTTTATTGTATCGATCCCATTCAAAATGTCACCTGATCAAGCTCTTGGTCATTCAAAGGAGCAAACCGAACTCAGATTTTATAATCTTGAGCGCAAGTTCCAACGAGATCCATCTCTGAAAGAACGATATACGGATTTTCTCAATGAGTACGAACGACTTGGCCACATGACAAAAGTACACGACGAAGACGATACCAGCGGTTATTACATACCGCACCACGGCGTTCTTCGTGAGGATAAATCCACTACCAAACTACGAGTCGTTTTTGACGCCTCGGCACCAACATCTTCTGGTGTTTCAATTAATCAAATACAAATGGTAGGACCGGTCATACAAAATGATCTTCTCTCCATTATACTTCGTTTTCGGAAACATCAATATGCCATTTCGGCCGACATATCTAAAATGTATCGACAGGTCTTAATCACAGAGGAGCACCGCAAATATCAAAAAATCCTGTGGAGGCCGCAGCCCACTGACAAATTATCTACATACCTTCTAAACACCGTCACATACGGGACTGCATCGGCGTCTTTTCTCGCAATCAGATGTCTTCATGAGTTGGCACAGTTGTACTCCAATAATTCACCTCGCATTGCTGAAATCATAACTTCAGACTTCTATGTTGACGATTTGCTGTCCGGGGCAAATTCGTTTGAAGAAGCTTCAACGCTATGCAGGGAAATTTATGACTGTTTAAGGCAAGGGGGTTTTGAGCTTGCCAAATGGCGCTCCAATGATCAACGAGTCATATCGGGTCTCCAGAAGAAGGATAACTCTTCAAATGCTGTTGATTTTGGCGCCACCGAGTCCTTAAAGACTTTGGGATTAACTTGGTGTTCAGATCGCGATGCTTTGAAGTACACAATAAAACCAGAACTTGCATTGAATAAAGTTACAAAACGCACAATATTATCCGAAACTGCCGAAATCTTCGATCCCTTAGGATTACTCAGTCCGTGTACCAACTTAGCTAAAATTATCATTCAAAAGCTGTGGATGCTCAAAATATCATGGGATGAGCCCATCCCTTTTGAAATTAATTCGTCTTGGCTACGATTCAGGAATGAGTTAAAACATCTCAACGAAATTGATATCCCTAGACGTGTTACATGTTCTAACCCAGTCAAGGTCGAACTTCACGGTTTTTCAGACGCCTCCGAGATGGCGTATGGAGCATGTGTCTATGTTCGGAGTATCGATGCTAATGGAAAAATTCTTGTCAGATTGCTCTGTGCAAAGACCCGTGTAGCTCCTCTGAAAATCACCACTATGCCTCGAATCGAACTTTGCGCGGCCTTACTGTTGGCTCAACTATCTAACAAAATTCTGACTTCAATGAAAATACAGTTCACTTCAATTCATCACTGGACTGATTCCAGCATAGTGTTGTCCTGGATTCGGTCAATACCAGCAGTTTGGAAAATATTCGTTTCAAATCGAGTCAGTCAAATCCAGAACCTAACCAAGAGTGAGTCATGGAATTACGTGAATACAAAATGCAACCCGGCAGACTTACTTTCCAGAGGTGTTGAACCTAAAAATATCAGTGATCTACCATTATGGTGGGAAGGTCCAAGCTGGCTTTCCAAACCCGATAACGAATGGCCGCAGATTCCAGCCAACCTTCAAAATTATGATTCTAATAACATTCCCGAGAAAATCGTACCGGAATTGAAAAGAAACGATACTGCTTGTCATTTTTCTTCTCACAATTGCGACTTTTTGCAGAAGTTTTCTTCCTTTACTAAGCTGCAGCGAACCATAGCTTATTGTTTAAGGTTTAAAACCAATTGCCTTCAGAAAGGCAGATGTGCCTTTCCACTCACAGCTGAAGAGTTGAAAGAAGCGACAATGAAATTAGTATACTTAGTGCAACGTGAAACCTTTGGCAGAGAAATATCAGAATTGCAAGGATCTGGGCGTATCGGTTCCAAAAGCAAAATCTTAGCTCTGGATCCATTCCTTGACTCTGAGGGCATTTTAAGAGTCGGCGGTCGGCTCAGACGTTCCAATTATTCCCCGGAGAAAAGACATCCAGCCATATTACCAGCCAAACATCATTTCTCATCCCTACTTGTAGAACACGAACATTTACGTTTGCTCCACGTTGGCCCACAATCTGTTCTTTCGTCTTTACGCGAACGATTCTGGATTGTATCCTGTAGAAGCCTGATCAGACAAGTTATCCATCGTTGCCTCCGCTGTTTTAGATTTAAGGCAGACAGAGTCAAGTATCTCATGGCGGATTTACCGTCAGATAGAGTCACTCCGGCTAGACCATTTATTAAATGCGGTGTGGATTACTGTGGTCCCCTTTTGATTAGAGATCGCCCTACGCGCAATTATAAAACAACTAAAGCTTACGTCTGTTTGTTTATTTGCCTAGTAACTAAAGCCGTGCACCTAGAGTTAGTAAGCACCCTAAGCACAGATAGTTTTTTTGACAGCAATGCGCCGCTTTTGCGCAAGAAGGGGAAAATGCATCAGTATTTGTTCAGATAATGCTACTAACTTCGTGGGCGCCGACAAAGAGCTTAAAAAATTCTTAAAAGAGCACGAACAGGATTTTCAAACTGCTTTAGCTCAGGACGGTATCTCTTGGAATTTTATTCCACCTAGAGCCCCGCATTTCGGCGGTATATGGGAGGCAGGCATAAAGTCTGTTAAAGGGCACCTCAAACGTGTTCTTGGTAACGCCCTACTAACTTACGAAGAATTTTCAACAATTTTGGTACAAATCGAGTCTTGCCTCAACTCTCGCCCTTTGCATCCGCTCTCCGCAAATCCTTCCTATCCTAATCCCTTAACCCCATCGCACTTCATCATAGGCGAAACCCTAACCGCCATTCCCGAGGGAAGCTACGTGGATTTAGCAGAAACTCGACTCAAGCGATTTCGTCGTCTCCAAAAGATGTTCCAACACTTCTGGCAGAGGTGGCATCGCGATTATATCGGCGAGCTACAGACTCGAGTGAAGTGGAAGCGTCGCTGCGATGTACTCCTTAAACCAGGCGTGCTAGTTTTGGTAAAGGAGGACAATACACCTCCTCTCAAGTGGTGCGTCGGTAGAGTTTTAGAAGTGCTCAAGGGCGCGGACGATGTTGTTCGCGTTGTTGTAGTGAAAACCGCGGCTGGTGTTTTCAAAAGACCCGCTATAAAGCTGTGCGTCTTACCAAATGAGCAAGACGTTATATCATAAGTATTATTACCTTTGTTTTCTATTGTTTTTATTTTGAAAGCCCAAGGTCCTTTCAAGGGGGGCGACTTATGTTAGATTTGCTAATGTGTGTGCTGACTACGGGATGGCGCGAGGTGTCTGTTCGGCGCCGCTGTTTCCTACGGGTGTCGCGAGAGGGCGCTGAATGATATACACTGCGAGTGCGTGAACAAAGAACAATGGTTGTACAGATGCGCTCGACACAGCAGCCGTTTTTCGTTTTCGCTTTGAACTTTTCAATATTTTAGTTTAAAATAAGCATGTGTGTAAAGTGCAAATAAAGTTTTTGTTTTGCTAAACGTCTATTATCGTTCGGCCTTATGCCACCTTAAATAAATAGCAGTGCGAACGCAACGAAACCAAGTTCGTTGCAACACTCAAAACACATTTTTTAAAATATGTTGTGAAGTAAAGAAGTGGGGGGACGGGTGATTGTTGAAATAAGAAATGGCAGGGTATGGCGTAACCGATTTAATTGGATAAGGTTTAATTTCCAAGAGGTTTTGTCCTTCCAAAATTGTAATGTTAAATGCTAGCGAGTAGTTTGTGTACTGATCATAAAAAATTAAAATACAGTGATATTAGGACTTTGATATGAAGGTAGAATATATAAACAGGAACATGGGTGCCCAAAATATTTTTTTCATAGGAGTGGGGGGAAATTTCAGGCTTTACCATGAAGTTGAACTCAAGTTAATTCAAACTCCTACGTATATAAGCAAATGAGTCTTAGAATTGTGCAAAAATGCTATTAAGTATCAAAGCCTCTTTGCCCCTGCCTGTTGGCGCTCATGAGCACGAATTAAACGTGGATATTTGTTGCTGGAACAAACCCAGGCAAAATAGAATTGGCATTACGTATGCACTAGGAAACTTTGCTGAAACTCATACTAGAAGTACACAAGGTAACGGTAACTATGAGAACATCAATTAAATTTTGCATTTCATAATGCAATTGTTTACTGTGTATTCTAGGATGCGGCGAACAGAAGCTGTGATTCATGGATGTGAATTATTATTGAATTTGACGTCACTGATAATAATTAATCTCATAGTTGTTCTCTTGTTACTATTGCACAATAGACGTAACGGAGGATACGAAAATTTTGTTATAATGTACTGGGTTGACGTTACAATTATACGCAGTATATCTTTGAATTGATACCTGGGAATTAATTGCAAATTACTGATTATTGATAAGAGTACATACGATGAACTTACTATTACATAAATTTTTGCCGATGCGTTTGTGTTACCAAATTTTGTACATGCGATTTCTGCAAGATAGTTAAGTCAAGATCATAAGTCGACTTTTCATGGTTACGCATACAAATAACTGCCTTGAAGAACAAGATTGCAAAATTGAGGTATTCAGAAGCATTCCAAGAAATACACACGTACACTGTTGAATGTATAAGTCTGCATGAAACACACGTTCTCAAATAACATGTCTAATTAGTTTTGTGTATACGTGGTAAATTATTTTCTTGGAGTGAAGGTTACAGCAATTACCTCTTCTGTAACGACTATTTTACATGACGAACGCACTTGAGGACCACGTCATTTTTTCTGAATCGTTGTACAATACAAAATTAATGTTTGAGTCAGGTTTAAGAACGTTATACTTATAACAGCAAAAATTAACATTTCTTACTATAACTGTTAGCGAAGTCTTATTTTACCTACATTGACAATTTCGTTAAACAAAATTTTATTGTAAACATCAACAATAAGAACTACCGAGGATTCTACTTTCTAACAATATTCTATTGTAGTGTTTATTTTAAATATGATGGTAACTAGTCCACATATGCAATACGTGATTTAATTCTTTATTTGTACGGAATTTGGTCTACGTCAAACAGATAAGACAATCTCATTAATTCACTATATTAGTATAGTATGGAAATATTTACAGTTACAGTTACAGGTCCATCTATTGAACTACTGCTCGTAAGTGGGGCAACAGTCTGCTCTCTTAGGCATCCATGAAAACTGTGATGGAAAAAATACCGAGCATGCAGATAATTTTATCTTTAACACAAAAAATACATCTTCATCAGTACGTGAGTTAATGCCAACAACATATGTGCGTCCTACGTTGCTGTATTGCCTAAATTATGAATATAGTCGAAGGAAAAGTAGCCCTTGTTACTGGAGGAGCTAGTGGCATCGGCTATGCTTATGTAACAGGCTTGCTCAGAGGTGGTGCAAAGGTAATTAACTACTACGTATTAACAATTCGATGAAATTTGTTTCAATAGGGCGTGACTATAGCTGACGTAGATCAATCAAGAGGTCAGAAAGCGGTACAGGCCCTGTCGAAGATCTTTGGTATAGGCCGTGTAATATTTATCAAAACAGATGTTACCAGTGAGTTCGAGTTAGAAGGTATGTATTAAATATGTTTCACAGAGCAATAAATTTTAACAGACTGTTCTAGAGGCATTTAAGAAAACCGTCAATAACTTTCAACAGCTGGATATTGTTGTTAATAACGCAGGGATAGTCAACGAAATACATTGGGAAAAGACAATTTCTATTAATTTAGTAAGTACAGAATCCCAATTGTATTATTAATCTCATGTTAATCCTTGTAAAAGGATACCCCTACGCTAAAAATAAACTGTGTGCTATCACTTTGGGGTCAAATTTCAGTATCACTACTTGAAAACAAATATTGTGTGTACCTAAATGTAAAGATGTGCTGTTAAGTACATTAATTATTGTATGAATGTGAATCAGCAACCTGAGTGAAAATAATGCATGTTTACAAAAAATTATCACTCTAGATGCTTATTTTTTCCTTAAAAATTATTTAAAACATAATTTTCAAATCTAGCCAATTCGACATCGCTAGGAATTGTCACGATCATTTACATCCATTCCAAAACATGTACCTGGGCATTATTAAGCTTAAAATGGTGTTTAAATATCTTATTAACTTTACTATTTACTGTTCATATTAGAATGGTGTTATCAGGGGAACTATGCTCGCAATTGAGGCATACCTGCCCAAATACAAAACTGGAGAATATGGATACGTTGTAAATACTGCATCGATAGCAGGCCTTGATCCCATACACTCGTTACCTGTGTATACTGCTACAAAGCATGGCATCATCGGTATAGGAAGAGCATTTGGAGGAAAATCACAGCTTAAACATTATAAGGTGAAGGTGATTACCTTATGCCCTGGTGTGGTACAGACAGCTTTGTTCTCTGCTATCAGTAGCGGACATGTTATGGGCAGTCAGAAGTCACTCTACAGTGAAGACTTCGATAAACTTCCTAAGCAACCGTAAGTTTATTATTTTATAGAGTTTATATTTTTTATTTAATATTTAGGATTCTGAATAGTTTTGTAATGATGATGGGAGAATTAATAATTTACGAATGCAACAGAGAGCAACTATATTATAAACCGTATCGTTTCTTTTATCGGACTGTTCGTTTTCTTGTATACAGAAAATAATATGCAAAAAATAAAGCACAATAAAGGTAAAACGAAATTAATGTAAACAGCAAATACCGGTGTGTATATTAAAACATAGCAGTTTCCTGTAAAATCTTGGTGTATCGCAGCATGGTGCCGAGAGACAGTGTATTGATCGAGCGATGGTCGCGATTGATTCGCAGAAGACACAAAAATTAAGCAACCATTAGGAAGGCATTTCCAAAGCATACTGTCTTAGATACATTTTTACAACAGAAAAGACTGGTCGAAGTGGATTATAGTGACGTTTTATTTTTATTCGTCTTGATTATTTTTTGATATTGAAATATAACGTTCATTTACAATTAAATCCCAACACAAGTCTTAATTGATCAAACATCTGTTCCAATAAAAATAAATAGCAATGTAGTGTTCGGATTTCACTAACTTAATTAATACCAGTTAGCATATTATGCTTAATCGTGTTTGCGTTTAAGGGTCAAATGATCTTTATATTCCTTGCATTAATATACTTTCGAAAGTTAAAAAAAAATCGGGGTGAATTATTTTCTTTCACTTCGGTACTATAAATTCGTCAAGCTTTTACACTAAACAGGTTTTTCTTTTATTCAAAATTCAGATTTTTGTTTTTTCACTTTATTGTTATTAAAAAGTAAATACTCACCAAGTATCAGAATTTCAAAGATGATGAAGTGAAATGCGTTTTACTACGTTAGATTCTTCAATTCATTATTTCGTTAGGTTGTTAGGTATACCATGGTTTTGTGAACACCCAAGTATCCTGACGCCACAATGACTGTATTTTATTTTGAATAACCAAAACGTTTTTCTAAATTAATTTAATAGCTAAACTTCCGTTAATCTTTTTTACTATTACCTTTCAAACGTCCTGTAACAACTTACTTGTTTTCATATAACACATTATGACAAAGTAATAATAATATCGGCTAGTAAATTATTAAATAGGAAATAATCCATAAGTAAAGTGCTTCTTTTGCAGGCCTGAGGTTATGGAAAATGTGCTCGTTGAAGTTTTAGAAAAAGGCGACAGTGGTTCTATATGGATAATCGAAGGTGGTGAACTATATGAAGTCGAAATACCAGAGCGAAAAACTTTGCGCAGGAAGTAGGATATCTAAAAGACAAATGTATCAAATCGCATGTATTTAAAAAATGTATTTATATAAAAAGTTTAATTGTGAGCAATTTCTAAAGGCACTTACGCGTTTGGCTATTGCTCTATACTGTGTAAGACTAGGGCCGAAAGCGCTGTGTTGAATTAAAACATCTGTAAGTAAAATTTGTATTTTTTGCGTAGACTAACTTCGAGACCGTTATTTAAAATATAGGTATATGGAATATTATTAAGTTGCAGTTTTCATCGTTCTTCGTTCGATTAAAAATAAATAGTTAAACAGGGTGCCCTCGAAATATACCAACAACGTTTGACGTGATAGAAAACGCGATTTCAAAAACATTCTTCAAATAAAAAAATAAAAAACATTTTGTTTTTATATACATGGTGTTAAAGTTAAATTTAAAAAAATCTTTTATTTAAATTATTCCTGAACTATAAAATATATCAACTTCAATAATACGACATAAATACACATAAATACGACATAAATTACAATAAAAACCTGGAATTTTTCACAGTGGCGTGCGCTGGGGTAATACAGAACCTCGTTTTTTAAATAGAACTTTTAGCAATGGCTCTTTTTAGACTAAACTAAAACAGTTTTACGATCTTCAATCAATTCCAAGGAATACATATCTCTATAATGTTTGCCGTAAAACGACTCCCTAGGCCTTAAAAATTGATGCTTTTATTGAAAAACGCGACTCTAATATTTCGTGAAAACATATCAGTGTCATTGCCACCGACAACGTTTGACAGGTGATAGATAACGCGATTGTAAAAAGTTTTTTCAAATAAAAAAATTAGGAAACTTTTTTATATACAGGGTGTTAATAAATCAAAGTAAATTTTAAAATGTAACCTAAACGCCCTGTATATCAAAAACAAAACATTTGTGTGTTGTGAACACTATTTTTCAATAAAAGCATCGATTTTTAAAGACTAGGGAGTCGGTTTAAGTCCCTCGACAAGAAATAATAATAATTATTTATGATAGGTAATAAAACATTAAATATTGAAGTTGACCGTCTCAGTGAAGGCAGCTTTGGCGATGGCAGCTTTACTGTATTTCATAAAAAATTAAAGTCAATACATATAAATAAATTATTATATTTAAACCTTGAGATATATTTTTAGAGGGCTATCAAGAAGTTTGGGGGACTTAGCCCCTCCTTCCCAAGACCCTCCTAGCTATGCCCACGACCGGAGGTCTGCATTACCCCACCGCACGCCACTGGTGCTGTAAAAAATTTCAGGTTACTTGTTTTTATTATAATTTATATCATAATTATTCCCACCAAATTTGAAGTTGATATCTTTTATAGTTCAGAAATAATTTAAAAAAAAAATTAAAAAATTAAATTTAACATATAAAATATGTATATATAACAAAATGTTTTTGAAATTTTTTTATTTAAAATAGGTTTTTAAAATCGCGTTTTCTAGCACCTGTCAAACGTTATCGGTGTATTTCAAGCATACCCTGTATATGATTATCTTCTACGTCACTTGTTTTGCAAATTTTTATATTCAATATTTAATATCCCTGAACTATGTAACAGGCAGATGCTTGCACGTACGATGTAACGTGTAGCAAGTGCACCCCTCCGACTAGAATAATTCGTTAATCAAAAACTAAATATGCTGCCAGATTGACACTTTGCACAAAAATAACTCTTACTATTACCAAAACCTCGTATGCAGATGCTTGCACGTACGCTGTAAGGGGTAGCACGTGCATCCATCCGACTAAAATAATTCCTTACTAAAAAACTAGACGTGCTGTCAGATTGAAAATTTGCACAAAAATAGCTCCTATTACTACCTAATTTATGTCCCAGGCAGATGCTTGCACGCACTATGTTGAACGTGCAGTAGGTGCATCCCTCCGGCTAGAATAATTCTTTATCCCTTCAACGCTATATGAAAAATGCGTCCATGGTCATAAATTAGGTAATTGTTCAAGCTACTTTCAAAGCTTGAACCTGGAAGGCATCTTAGTATGCGGACGTGTTCATCTAGTTTTTTTCGTAGTTCTTGCTATCTTGCCTACTACTGTTTCCACCGCGGTAAAAATCGCAACTTTCTTTCGTAATTTTTCCTTCTGGGCCCTCGAAATATCATATTTTAAATTCTACTTTCGTAATGCATGACTGCTTGAAGTGTTTCTTATTCGCTAAAAATTGATTAAGTTCACTCTCTCAGCAGATTAATTTAGGCATCAGCATTACCTCTTAGCGTTTACATATCAGACGCGAATGCTGCAGGAACTAGAAATTCTAATGAATAACGACCACTGAAAATTAATCGCTAATAACCAGAGCCAAATAAGCTTAATTGGAATTGACTGAGAATAGCTACGACTTTGACACTTACTTGCTAAATTTCTAAAGAAACACACACATAGCTCGAGACGACTCAACGGATCGGGTTTGATGGCTTGGTAAGTCTTGGTCTAACGATGATCCACATGTTTGGTTTCTATAAGAAATGCATCTGTTGTACTTTAAATGAAACTAAATACATATGGACGATACAAGGAAAATGCGCTTAAGTCTCTTTCGCCCAATACCCTTTTTTAAAATTTTGTTTAAGTGTAGTGTAGTGAGCGTAGCTTGGCTCTGTTTAAGTCCTAAATAATTTATGTGTAAGGTCATTTTACTCACACTTCTTGAGTTGTCAACCTCATAGAGCGACAAACGTAAACAAAAATTATGAATTATCGTTCCCAACACATTAGATCATAAAACAGGCATTGTTTTCACCCCTGAAGTAGAAACTTTTATTTGTTCTTTTACTAAGGTGGAAAAAGATTAGCTGATCATATCTGACATTAGATGAGTTAATAATAATTAATTTACGTCATGTACCTAGGTGCAGTCTGTAATACTATAAAACTAAGAATGTTTTGTTTCTGTATAACACTCTGCACATTATGTAAACTGGAAACAGTTCATTGCATGTTACACTTAATTAAAGCGGAAACAAAAGCTTCCGACGAAGCTACCTCAGCAATTAGCATTATCTTCGGAAGCTAAACAATCAGCTTTGCGTGAAAGCGACAACACCCGACAAGGTAAACGCATTGGGACCCTCCCACTTGGTTCCCACGTGCACCTCGTTTTTTCAGAAGACACTGATGCCTATTGTCAGTAGTTGGATAATGCGGGTTAGACAAAATACAAGCACTATCTGTTGTAAGAATGTCTAAAATGTTTGGTTGGCATGCAAAAACCGTGTGTGTATTCTTTTGGACCTTTGCGTTTGTTTCGGGTCAGCTAGACTTGCCACCCTACGAGGATCGCGACCAACCTCCTCCCTTTCGACCGAATAACGTACAGTATACTGTTGGGACTGGGAATCAATACGACAGAAATAATGGTCGGAACGAAAACGTTAATGTGGTGCAAAATACGCAAAATTTTGATAACTTGGGAGGCAGGACTCCCCAAGGGGCAGGTCCTTATGCTAGAGATATTAGAAGACTTCTACAGGCTCTGGATGTGCAGGCGTCTCAACAGTGTACCAATAACGTAGCTGCTCAATGGAATTTCGAAACTAATGTTAATCAAGTGACGCAACTAGAAGCTGTAAGTACATAATATGTTCTGGTAGCGTAAGAAAGGGTTTCCATAATAAAATGCTAAGGTGATTTTAAACTTTGACGAGTAAGCAGGCAAATTTTTACCCCAAAATTCTAGAATTCGCGGGAAATCTAAACCCAGCTTTTACATCAAAGCGAAATTTCACCTATTATCACTTATATAAAGAAAACGACATCTATCTCTGCACTTGCTTTACAGCTTGAGAACTAAAGCGAAACATGGAAAGCAGCAAATATATCGTGTTCTAATCCTTTTAAAGAAATAATAAAGAAAGGTTTTCATGTTGTTACTTAGTTTCATTGTATCAGTGCACTTAGCAACAAGATGGTTTTTAAGGGTTTTTATAATTTACCAGTAGCCTGATTATGCGAAAGTAGTTCTGGCGACGACCTTCTTATACATTTGATTTGTAGCTATTTTTTGCTTATTGAGTAACGCCATCTTAAAAATACTACATTTACTGACTCGATTCACCATGTTTTAAGCACATGTTATCAATTAAAATTTTTAGTGTACGTATTGTGAATACAAAGAGAACCAGAGCACCATGAGTTGTGTTAATGTATACCACCGTCAGATAGATGCTATTTACTACCGTGTGAAATCATTTTCCGAAGAAAGTAAATTACAGCATGAGAATGTAGCAATAGAAATCGGTGCAGTGCGGTTGTTTTAAAACAAAAGGTAGTTTCTGTATCGACTGCCTCTAGATGATTGTGTGAAGAAGGATATGCGAAAAACTTTTGTCTAGTAAATTTTGGTAGTGTGAAATGAAGCCTACTGTGTTACAAGTAAACTAAAATTATTCTACCATGGCAAGTGATATGATATATTGGTTTATAGTAATAGTAGGATAAAACAAATCAATATTGCAGGTTAAACTTATAATGCCGTTCAGTACAGCACAAGGCAGATACTTCAAGTCGTGTTTCTTGTCAAATAATTGTACACTGTGAATACATGAGCATACATCCATACTTGTTTATCTTTATTTTACGGTCTGTTGAACATATAGTCGTTTGCGGGCTGTCGAGGTAGGTATGGAATGTTTATGTCACAGTTACCCACATCATATAAAACAAATCATCACCCAACCTTCCTGTTACCTTGAAAAATGTATACCACATTATACATTCAAAAGATGTAAGAGAATATTATTAAATATGAAGCTATAAACTTTATCATCCTAAATCAGAGGATACTTGGTAAGAATTTTATTACCTACCACCATTTACTTTCTAAATTTATGAAATTTCTGCTGAATACGTTTTATCTATGGTAGCAATATGGATAAGTGGATTTATGAGATGTACATGGTGTCCCATTTTCGTTCTAATTGTAAGGTATCTCGGTAACTATTATTGCTAGAGGGTTGCGGTTTCAACATTACTTTATTACATTGTTGTTGTGAATTGAACTGTATCATCTCTACTTTTGTATTTGTTTTAAGGATATATACAACTTTTAAAAAATGTAACTATTCTTCAATTCTCCATATCTCGATTGGCTATGTATGTACAGAAAAAACCGTAGAGACATTCTTATAGATATTTTTATTCTGAATCCAGTGGCGTACTCAGAATTTTTTAGGAGTCACATTTTAGATATATAACAGACATGCATTTTTTAAATGGAAACCATGGTTGGCTTTGCTATGGTTGAAAACAGCTATTTTTTTCTGATTAAGAAAATATATACATTGTTAGGTTTATTATTACTAATTTTGGTATTATCCCAATGTTTGTAATAATTTAATGGAATTGAATGCTTTTCGTCAAAATGGATGTAAATAATTGACGCTAATAATGTATAGGTACTTATCTCCAAATAAACAATAATTTTCTTAGTTACATGACCTCCTTAATAAAATAAACTATAGTGCGTGTTTTGTCTTACCATATTTTTTTGTATCTACATACCCAAGTAAAATATTGAGAGCTGAAGATTCAAAAGTTGGCTACAGCTTTAAAACAAAAGACGTTACATAAGTGGCGATGGTACAGCTCAACTCACAACAAAAAAGTACTGCAGTAATGTCGCAAGCGCAACGCTTTAGCTTTAATAGTTACCGATATACCCTACAATTACAACGAAAATGGGACATCCTGTACATATATTACGCTATTAGTTCGCTACAGATATTCATCCCCATTAGTCAGCGCTTATTACTAACGAAGATAATTCTGCTTTTGATGGTGATGGTACAACAACAGCAAGTAGCTGCAGATTTGCAATAGATGTGTGTATAACGTAAGCAACAATAATTGACATGATATCGAGTGAACAAGAAATAAAGGAGTAATTATTTACCAGCAGTTCACATTATCTTTAAATGTAGTTGTGAAATCGCACAAGACATGTTTATATGTAGGTAGCCCATGCCCAGTGTTAAAGAACAATGGACGCTATCTCAGGTTGTGCAAACCCATGAGAGTGACCATGAATAAATTTTAGGTTATCACCTTAACGTATGATTACAGTCTACTGTTGGATATAAGATGTAACCAAGCAACTGTTATTCTACTAAGTTTTATAAAAGGACAATCAATATCAGTTATTTAAAATTATGATGGAATATGGATATTATTTGATACATTTTGTTTCAAATGCCACATTAATTATTATATTAATTGCATGCCAAAAATGATCTTTCTGTTATATCTACCAAAATAAAATAAATAATATTTAATAACGTTCATACGTAAAGAAATTCTATTGTCCAGTCCAGTGTCAGATGTAGTTAAAAAAATCAAAGAAACTGGACATGTAAAAGATATCCCAAGCACCGGACGCCTGAAACCGGCTAAATATCAAGTATTTACGTCAACCACATAACTTGCTTTAGTGCTTCGAGTATTAAAAAAGAACACACAGAAGAATGCAGTTTTGTGCGATGATGATGGACATGACTAATGATAATCCAGATTTTGCAAACAACATTTTACTTTCTGACGAAGCCATTTTTACACCTAAATGCATTTGTAAACAGATATTACCATCAGTACCATCTATAAAACCACAAGTGTTTCTGATTTTGATGTGCTTGCTGCTTTTTCAGATTTGGTTCACTGATCTTAACATGAACGTTAAACTCCAATATTGTAGAAAGACAGCTCTGAGATCTTTATAACTTCACAAGGATGCCGCACCACGGTGCTGCCGTACAGAAATAGCTTCTGCTAGTGTTCATTTTAAATTCAAGTGCCACTTTAGCATTTTCCATGAACTCACCATGTCAGTCTGTATGTAGCTCACATTCTAAATATCCAAAATACCTTTTCTTTGCATGAATAGATTCAAAAGTTCGGCCTGTGATAGGTTTGACTCATTGAGGTAGTTTGGATTATAGCACAAACTTGGCGCGAAAACTATGTCAGAGCCCAGCTAAATAATGCTGTTAATAGAAACAGGAATCATAATGGCGAATAGTTTTCGAAATATCTCATCTTATCTCATCAAGCCTTAAATCCTTTTAGGACTTCTCCAAATGAGTCAGTACTATGAGCGTATAATTCGACTTGGGAGAAGAGCTTTTATTAACAGTAAGGGTCTAAATATATCGGGTGGCTATAACGTATGGAACCGGCAGGATATTTCAGGTTCTGTTGGACAGATTTTTCTGAAATTGTGCTTGAGCCTATGGATAATTAAAATGCATTTTCTGGAATTTTTTCACCTCCATATCAACTGTCGTTTCCGAGATATGGGCACAAGTTGCATTTATTTTTAAATGGGAAGGATCAAAAGGTACATCATTGAAAAGGATATTTTTTCCTGATTTCAAAAATGTATCACACTTGTACAATTTATTGCTTCTGAGTTGAGAAAAGTGTGATAACAAACTTGGGTATTGCAAAAAATATTCGTTATCACTAAGTAAGAACAAAAACTCCTGCTGTCTCCATTTTCCTCGTGACTGGTGATAATTTTCATTCTTTTTGTTATCTGCAATCGCAATGCCTCAACTGGCTCACTGAACATGATCGCATCGAAATTTTGATGATGATTGGTTATGGAGATAGACGGCGAATTTATTGGGAAGTAGTTGCACTCTACAATGCAATTCATGTAGATCGTGAACCAATTGCCAGATCAACAGTTATTAAAACAATGCAACGTTTTGACAAAACCGGCGGTGTTAAAAATCGTCAAAAACTAGGACGTCCAAAGGTTGCTACCAGTGAGTAAAGTAGCTTGAATTCCTTCTGGATGTGCAAGAGAATCCCAAGTATTCCATATAACAGCGTGCTCTCATTCACCATATTAGTAGAAGATCTGTTCAAAAAATTTTGAGAAAAAAAGAAGTTTCATCCATATAAAATTCACATATTACAAAAACTGAGCGAAGATGATTTCAATCGTAGGATAAAATTTTGCGAAACTGATATGAACATGATAGATGAAGATAGAAACATTCTAAGTTGGATTATGTTTTCTGATGAAGCGACTTTTTGGCTCAATGGTAATGTGAATAGACATAATTGCAGGTATTGGTCGGACACAAATCCACATCGGATGGAACAAGTCCACACACAACACTCTCAGAAAGTGAATGTCGACCACATAATGCAAAAATTCAGAACTTACCTCCAAATATGCTACAAAGAACATTAGAAAAGAAAGTAAATGGGGAACTTTTTGAACATCTTCTGTTATGTAAATATGAAAAAAATACTGCATTTTCACGGAATCATGTTTTTCTTTTTTACTTTTAGGGTACCGTAATAAATTGATCAAACTAGACAAAAATTATCACCAGTCAAGGAAAAATGGTAATACCTGGCTTTTTTGTCAATTTTAGCGATGGAGTAAATTGTTTTCATTCTTTTTGTTCTTTGTCAGGCTCAATTATTGTATTTACACTTTTCTCAATTCAGAAGCAATAAATTGTACAAGTGTCATACATTTTGGAAATCTTGAAAAATATCCTCTTCAATTATGTGCGTTTTGAGCCCCCCTTCGCATTAAAAAATGCAACTTGCGCCCATATCTCGGAAAAAAGAGCTGACACGGAAAAAAATTCCAGAAAATGCATTTTAATTACCCATCCTACTGGTTCCATACTTTGTAGCGACCCTGTATATACATGAAAAGTACATAAACATAAGTTCCCAAATAGATAGGTCAAGAATATTACAATTTACATAAGAAATAAATAAATGTTAAACCAACAAATTAGATACGTACTGATTGATGGTTAGTGTTTGATACTTGCAGTTATTGTATGCATAAAATGACATTTATGCTGTAAGAAGGCATACCGCTAGATACATATCTATATCACGGAAGTGTTACATGTAAAATATATGTTATATACATATCGTACTAGAGAGCTGGGCCGGAGGCTTTATAAATTGTATTAAAGAATGAATATATATGTATCTAAACGAGTTTTACCTAATAACGTATACGAACTGTACTGATAAACATTATAAAATCAAGTCTCTATTACATTTTATCACATATTTCCAAGTGTTATTCTTGTTAGTTTTTTCACGTAATGTAATGTGTAGTACAATAAAGTTGCCGTGCTTGCAAATCGTAGGTAATAAAAAACATTAGCATTATGACATCAAGAATGATGGGTAAAGGCCTTAAATACTAATAAGCATATCCATATTCTGTAGGAGTTCTTCGTTGTATAGCCATTTATAAATGATTCTGATCTGTATTAAGGACATGTCTCCTAGAATAGGTTAGGTAAGAAAATAAAGTGGGTCGTACGTGTTTCCACTATGTTCACCAATATAACTACATTACAGCGGCTGTAATTAATAAAGGTATGTGCAATTCTTTCAAACGAGCCGCGAGCAGCGTGTGTTACTGCCATTGAAAAATAGTTCATGAACATGCTTTTCGTAAGAAAGTGTCAAATTAATGTCGGTCGCCTTTGTTCTCACGACATGTGAGTTCAAGGTTAAGTTTATTTGTGTGTACATACAAATATACCAGTGTAATTTTTATAAACACTTGATTTTTAAAAAACAAATGTTTATTATTTTACATTACAAAATCAAACTTCCAGTTCGAAGGGTAAAGGGCAAAATGTAATTCCTCTCTTACATACATTCGGACAACCTATTTTCTAAAACCAAACGCGGTGGTGCAGGATTAAAAATAATTACTCCAAAAATTTACATAATATAATATTCGTGAATGGCATTTTTAATTCTAAGAAAATTAAAGAACGTAAATTATTCAACGAATCTTCCTTCTGGACTTTGTTTAACAAAAATTTGAAATAATTCAGCGCTATCCATTGCATTGCTAAATTGCATATTACTAGTCGATTTTGACAGGCGTATTAGAGGAAAGTCGCCTAATATGGGGAGTGTTTTCTAAATCCACTCAAAAAACGTAAGAATTAGTCGCAAATCGATGAAATTTGGTAGTCGTAATCCATTCAGCTAGTAAATTACTAATATGAACAAAACAGTTCAATTTTATGTAACATGCTATTAAGGTAGGCTTTGGGAAAAAAAATGGCACCTCCCCAAATTGGGAACCAGTGGTAGCTCAATATGGGGAGGTTGTATAATCAATAATAACTGCGCCAAATCGAACAAAATACAATCAATAAATTGAATCAAAAGTGCAAGTAAGTAAAAGTTTTATTTAAGAAACAACGTAGTATAATTTGTGAAACTAACCAAGGTATGAAAACATAAACTTAGTGAATTTAATTATTTTTTTGTACGGGAAATTTTGAGCACTGCATTTTTCACACTTATAATCTTTACAACTTCTTTTCCCCACATTTGCACACAGTGTATGTGCCCACTTGAAACACTTAGAACAGCGTATCCAGTCTTCACCTTCATGGTCGTCTGAAAATAGTCCTGCGCAGAAGATGCATTCTGCGTCCTGCTCTTCATCAGACATTGGGTCGTCGTCAGAATCTCCATAATCTATGTCCGAGTCATCAGATGATTCATCTGAATCGTCCACTTTCTTTGGAGGTTTCGTTGGCTTTAGTGGCTTAGGAATCGCAGCTCTTTTCTTCCCACAAATTGCTTTGGGTTTTTGATTTTTGCTTTGTGAGGCTTCTAAGTGACTTTTGTATGGTGATCCCGTGATCAGTTGTGCTGCTCCAGAACGGTTGCTCTTTTTTCCGGGATTTAACCTTGGAACAGGGCTAATTTGAGATGGGCCTACAAATTTTCTAGCCGCTGGAGTTAAAGGCTGCGATGATTGTTGAGACTCAACTGTCGATGAGCATGTAACCTGCTGTTGCTGACAAGAAGACGGACTAGCATGAGTTTCTATTGGATTCGGTGCAAAATCAGTTCGATCTGGCGGAGATGTGTTACACCGCAACGAAAGGTCCCCTGATCCTGCGGGCGCAACTGGCGAATTTTCAGGTTGCTGTTCAGCTTCCGTTTGAAGAAAATCGTGAGGTCTGAATTTATGACGATTACAAGGAAACAATCCAGCTTTTTCAAAACCTTTAGCTGCTATTTCGGCAGTTGCCGCTCTTTTGTAAGCATTTCCAAAAAGTTTTCCAATTTGGTAGATAGTGACCACCCCTCGATCAGCATTATTTCGTAGCCACGTTTCAATTTCCTGGGCGTAATAAGTCTTAAATGGCGACATGAAGGAGAGATCCAAGGGTTGCATTTTATGAGAACTGTGAGGTGGTAGGCAAACGATATCCACATGATTTTCACGACCTAGGTTTATCACGTCGATATTTCTCGTATGTGTAAAATGTCCGTCAAGTACAAGAACTGCTGGATTATCTGGTCTAGGCTCAACATGTTTTATGAAGTGTTTAAACCATTCCGTAAATAAATCGGACTGGATCCATCCAGACGGGTGACACGCAGAAATAGACCCTAAAGGTGTACCATCCATAAGCTCCTGCTTCATATTTTTCCGGGGAAAAATTATTAAAGGAGGGATGAAATGACCTGCTGGATTCATGCATGTAACCACCGTAATAAGTGCTCCCCTTTCTGCTGCCTGCAATGCTCCAATTTGTTTTTTACCTTTCAATCCAATAACCTTTGTATGTTTATGTTGAACTACGGTTATTCCGGTTTCATCGCAATTATACACTCGAGATGGCGAATGTTTTATCTTTTCCAAGACAGGTTCGTAAATACCAAAAAACTCTGAAACCGCTTCTTGCGTGAAACCTTTGGCTCTTACATACGACAGTCCTTGTGGAGTACGTACAGATAACTGTTTCTGTCTTATCATAAAGTTTTTAAGCCATTTCTTACCAGCTTGTTTGTTTACATCAGAAAACGGATTGTTTAAATTATTTCGTTTGGCCAGTTGGTAAGCCATGCAGCGCACATCTCTTCGCGAGAGCCCAAAAAATTTTTGTTCCATTTCGAGGCAGTAGCTTGCAAGTTCACTTTCAAGTTCGCCAGGCAGAACAGGCTTTCTACCCATTTTTGTTTTAATCACCTCTCCAGGATCCTCTTCTTTCTTTGCATAACGTTCTAAAGTTGTCTGCGGGACGTTGAAAATTCGAGACGCCTTGTAACTACCCATCTCCTCATTTCGCATGGCTTGCACCGCCGCTTTCATGTGCTCTGGGTCCCAGGTCTTCCTCTTTGGCATCTACATAATCAAATGCGGATATGAGAAATAATATTTACATAAAACTACGAATTAAACTATGCAAAATTAATTCTTAAAATGTAAAGGGTTCCTAATATGGGGATCCCCAAATTAGTAATCTACGATGTCCCCATAATAGGAGCCACACATTATTTCAATTTATGACGCAAAATATTTTGCACATTGGTTCCTAATCTAAAAACCGACACATTTAGTGAAAGATTTGGCTGTATAGAGTACACTGGTTGCACAGAATTTAATAAAATTACTTACCTTATCGCACTAATTAGTCGATAGACGTGACGCGGATAAACTTTGGTGGAACTCAGTTTCAAGCAACGTCCATCTTTTATCAACATGTGGTCGCTGAGTCGCCACTTTGCTTCGGCAATGTAAGTAACTAAAGAAGCTGCCCAAGTTCCGCTGKGTCCCAGTAGATTGCACCACCCCTTTGAATAAATTATTTGATCTCCCCAAATTAGGAACACTCCCCATATTAGGCGACTTTCCTCTATATTGCTTACCGWTAATTATTCTGTAAACGGATGTTGAGAAAATGTAAGAGACGCGAGGACGTTCAAGAGGATTTTATGGATCGATGAACGCCATTTCAAAAGGATGGAATATGAATTTAACACAGTTATAGGTAGTCAATAAAGAACTACTACAAAATATGAAATAAAATGCATGTCTATACTAAGCTGCCTGCACTGCAACCAATGAGCTGTAACAACAGCGAAACATATCTGTCTGTAGTCGGTTGCAGTGCAGACAGCATAGCATAGACATGCATTTTGATCTATGTCGGTTCTTGCTCGCTTGCATGCAAAAACTGCCGTGGAGACCTGCTGACAAGTTGACGCATGCAGGTGCATGCTATTGCTATCTAATTTTCTACTAAAATATGAAACAGTCGCTTTCAACATACCACTTCCGCATATTAGGTTTAACTGTTGGAATAGCAGGTGGACTTCTAATGGAACTGTATGAGCTTAGGAAATATTAAATGCCGATCTTTTCATACAAGTTTTAGATAACGAGCACCTTCTTAGAAGTAAGGCAAATAGCTGTAGCTTCATTAAATGTAGTTCCAGCGTACTATATAGATGAATTCATGCAGTTTGCAAATAATGCGTGCAAGTGTAAATGGATTAGTCAAGGAAAATTTACACCATGGCCTCCACCTCGACCTCCACCTTCCAGCCGTAATTATAAAAAAAGTGTTTAAATGAGCAATTTTTACGATATCTACAGTTGTCTAAATACCGTGTTTTATATGGCACATGCGAATTGTACTTTGTTCTTTTGAAAACAATAGAACTAGTAGCATTTTAATCGTAAGAGTAAATAAAATATGCGCAAGTGGCCAATTACTGATGATTTTTTGTTGTTTATGTTAAACTCTTTTATCGTATTATTGAAGCAGTCTGAAATGTGTTACTGGAACACAATTTGTATTTTGCGATTGATCTGACAATCGCATACAAGTATTGTTTTTGGTTTCTCTGCTAATACCAATATGGCAATCTTAAATAACAGCCTAACGGGTGTTCATAAAAGAAAGATAGTTTTTGTCGTTGTCGACGTGGTGGTGCAATAAATTGAACTGTTTGTTGTGCCGATTGTCAAGCAAGCTTCGTTATTTTGTCCACTCATTTCTACCAATCTCCCTATATCCCGCGATTTGTTCACGTTTTTCAGAATCAGCCGTTCCCATTTTAGTCACAGGTAATAATAGTAGTGTGTCGTTTTCATCACATCAAACTTCAATTAACGACGAATACGTCAAACGGACCTAAAGTTAATTTATTGTACATCAAATCAAACGAAGTAATTTACACGGTAAGCGCTATCTTCGTGTTAGAAACCACCCAGTGAAACTGTAATGACAGATTTCCGTTTATTAACATTACAAACTTTTAGTTTTATAGTTCATTTGAATGGCGTTCTCTTTAAAAACGCTCTGCCTATAGCAGCAGCCTGTAATTCTGAATCCGAATTCCGCACATAAATTATTTACTCCAATGATTTTCAAATTTTTATTATGATAAACAGTTTATGCAAAAAATTTAATGATATCGCCTGATTCAAAGATTTTCAATATAAGTAATGTAATATTTTCAAACGTGTTTTCCTGGAATGCACATTCTGTGTCAAACTTGGCATGTTCTAAGCGCAAAAAAGACGTATCGGCCGCCTTTTACAGTGCTTACCACATTTTTATATTTCACTTGACAAAACTGTTTTAGTCGTCCTTTTAGCAAGATGATAAAGTTGTTTTCACAGGAGATTGTGAACATTACGTTAAATAACATCTACAAAGATGAATTATTTCGGCAACAAAAAGACTAAAAAGTAAAAGTAGGTAATGTATAGACTAGAGAAGCGTAAAAATTGCAAAAATAGGTCAGAAAAACTGGCAATACAGTATACAGGAAAAGCAAAAGGTAAAGCAGTTAGAGCTAGAGGTGTAAGTCACTCTTAGATATTAACGCTAAAATTTTCCACGAAAAATGAAGCTTAAAAGAAGTTTTATAACATAATGAAAGTACATAAGCAAAATGCATAGATAAAGGAATGTATGTCAATGGCTAAAGATAATAAAAATACAGAAGTTCCCTGCTTTGGTTTTAAACAGAATATGTCTTGTCCGCATTTGTATACTAGTACTAGTGGTGGGTTTTACAAGGGACCATAATGCTTCTACTGTATTGTTAGTCTGCATACAAGATCTATAAAAAGTTTGACGTCCACATAAGAAAATTTGAATTGGCTCTTCTAGAACAGTTTCAACCTGGCCAATTTGATCGTATAATACTACAATTCGGAGCTGGTATAAAATCGGGCTTGTTTCCGGGCTGGTTCGGCAACGGTATTTCGCTCGCCCTAGCGAGCCGATACATTGCTATTTTGTATAATTCTTATTTGGATAACACCATTCAGTGGACTGTTTTTACATTTGACAAAAAAACTGGAATTGGTTAAAGTATTGTGATACTCATCAACGTATCGTGTTTTACTTATTGTACAACAAGGAACAGGAAAACGGGGAATATTTTTATATATCATAGAAAAGGATCAACAAACACGTTCTAGTTGAATACCTACCAAAGTTTGAGGTCCAAATCAGGAAACACATAATAAAAATTATCGTTGAAACGTTGAGTACCTATACATGCCTCGAACTGGAACCGGGAGACATGGTTTTGAAAAATACGATATAATATTCGAAATGAATTTATCAGCATTTGTGTGATAGTGCGCTTGAGACAAATATTATAAAAACAGTAAATGATGCAAAAGCATATAGTGTATTAGCAGACGAAACATTTCCGGAAAAGCGCAGTTATCGATTGGATTGAGATTTTTCCATGAGTCCAGATTCGAGGAAGTGTTTGTCAGATTTGTTGAGTTAAAAGGTCTCATCGCTATACCTATTGCACAAACCATTGTTGAGTTTTCGGCAAAAGAAGAACTTTATCCAAATAAATGCAGCGTGTTGAGATTTGAGGATTTTCCACGCCGTTGGGAAATGTCGGTGGTGTAAAACAATCTTGCACAGAAAATGCACTAACGCTTTGTTCTCATTTTGCCCCAAATGATTCTAGTAGTCAATGATCTCATTGCTCTGCCTGAAACTCATAAAACCATGATAACCACAAAAGACATTATTGCTATTTTCTTTAATCGTATTCAGGCTATAAGCACAAAATATTAGTTTTTAAAGGTAATTATTATATCGGTTATAAGGAAAGCTTCAGAAACTTTATCGCGTGACGAAAATAGCGTCACAGAAAGAGAGGTTTTCAGTCCATTCTACTGCTGCCAAAGTTTTAGAATAAATGCTGTACTTAATGGCACCTATGGTATGGTAAAGGTGCTCCCGTCAATAGCTTTGGACGTAGTCAAAAGGCTTCCCACCTCATTAAGCCCATTTTACACTTGCTCGAAAGCTACCGTGAGGATTCCGAAAGAGTCGCAGATGAAATTTTAGAGATGCTAAATTTTATCGTTTACCTGTATTGCCTCTTTTTGTGGAACTCTTCCTAGTATATGGTTTTGTAAGTTTCGTAAGGTTCTAAATGATAACTCATTTGTTTGATTACCTACTACGTTTCGGACCTTCTTGCTGGGCCTTCTTCAGCCGTGTTGATTTTATTTTTGTGTGCACTCTATCATCTTGGCTTCATTTGTGTGTCTCTTGTGCCTATTATCTCGATTTCGTCCTCTATCTGTGTTTTGCTCGTCATCCCGTCAGTGTCATCTCTTGTGGCGTTGTTGTCAGTCTTTGTGTTTTGTCTGGAGATATGTATGTACGCCTGAAGAGGCCCAACAAGAAGGGCCGAAAAGTAGTAGGTAAACAAACAAATGAGTTATGAAATCGAACTTTAGCAACATTATGGGAACTGAGCTGGCCGTTGTTGAAGACCTAGAAAATACGAAAGCCTTCTTTCCGGAAAGGAGTATATAGCTTTAAAATTTTTGGTTGTTACACCGTGCACAACTTTTACTGTAAAATAAACCTTCAGCCATATGAGACCAGGCCAAGAAGTACGAGTACCATGCTAGAAAGTTGCCTCAATGGTCTTGGTGAGTGTCCACCGAAAATTTATAATTGCGAATTTTTAAGGCTTTAATAATAAAGTAGTCGAGAAATACACAAGAAACCCAAGAAGATTGTTTTATTAATTTTTTGCAGCAAACTATTAAACCTTTACCACAAGATTCCTATCTTATTTGTATTAATTGAATTTATCTTATTCACAATTAATTTCCTCTATCTATCTTATCTTTTCTGGTTCATTGGTTGGCGATGCCCTAGATATGTTAAATACTTATCCAAGAAAGAATATAGAAACTTAAAGTCTAGGTCGTAATTATCTCCAAAAGCGACGTATTTTTTGAGTTAAATAAAAATCTATTTGTGTTACAATAAGAACGTGATTTTAAGTTTTTTCTATAATCGATAAATATCTTACTCGAGGAATAGCCTTAAAAAGTTTGTCTTAAAAAATGCTGACCAATGACTTATCTGAGCTAATTATTTCAACAAACAAAACTTGTTTTTAAATGGTAACAAACAGTGGACAAACAAATTCGCAATTTAATTAGTTTTGGTATTTCCCCCAGATTAGATTTCAAGAAAAACATATCATCAAGCTATGATTCTAACTTAAAGCGTTCTAAATTTAACATAGGGGTAGACTTGATACGTGCTACGTTTTTAAAAGGTTTTCTTATGATTTCATATGCACAGAAAATTATTTTAGCAAAGTATTTCTCGATAAGTGCTATTTGGTATGGAACTTTATGCAGGATAGGTGAGATGATTACTTAGAGCCTAGATAATTCTCACCGGCGCGTTATTTCTAAAACAAAACGTTTCAGTATTGTATCAAATTGTGCTAGTAATAAAGAAAACTGTTGTTTCAAGAACCTCTTTTACTGTGCATTACCAGTTCGGTGAAGAGAAAATACAGCTAGGTGCTCATAGATGGCACAAGAGGACGTTGTCACTGAATATATAATAAAGTAAAAATATATTATGACAAATAATTGTTATTTATAGTTTGATTGAAATGCTATTTATTGGATGCAATTTGCTATTTTCTGTGATATGTACCAATCAATATACCTTTTATTGATATGTTATAAGTTACGCAGAAAATGTAACAATGACAACCTGCAATAGCTAGGTGGTGAACCAATTTTTCTTGTTTAATTTTTTTTAATAACATGTAATTGTAATACAACTAAAAACACTTTTGTCTAGCTTTAACGGAGACAAATTTTAGATATTGGCCATAAAGTTTTCATCATGAAGAATCTTGCCAAAAATTAGCCAAATGAAATTCTTGCCGTACCTAGTTTTCAAATGTAATATATTCTTTTTATCCTAAAATCATTTGCATAGGGGCTTTCATTAGGCTGGGGCCGTCGGTGAAGACAGGATCTCTGGTTCCCTAATTACGTCACTAGCCTTAATACGCCTTAAGTTTTGACTCTGCACGGTTTACTTAAACAATTTGACTTTAAAAGGCTGCTATGGCATCTTGTAATTAACCACGTCAGTGTGCTACATGGCGCTCGTATAATTTATATGGTTATTTGCAAATAATGTGAATGTGGGAGAGTCCTTCGTATGAAATTACATGCACACAGCCGGTCGTGCTGGAAAATTTGTTTATTATTTTTAGCATTATTCTCATTAAATTATTTTAGACAAAAAGATAAATTTCCTGTGCGCTTGCATCATCACTCAAATTAAAAATGAACTTGATTTGCAGCTGAACGCCCAACAACTGTACTCGGACTTTCAAAGAGGGGTATGGGAATTATTCAAGAAAGTGCGCACAATTAACTACCCTGATCTCATGACCTATCGTCAAATAAGATTCCTGTCGGCAGTAGGACCAGCAGCTTTATCACCTGATCAGTTAGACAGGGTAAGTATGCAGCATCCTTTGTTTATTCGAGGAAGCACGCTTAACAATAAAGACAATATTCTTAACTCTTTAGATTATTATTAATCCTTTATGAACTACTTGTACAAATTCCGGAATAAAGCTCTTTGGTGCATGGAAACTCCTTATTATTAAATATAATTCTACTTTGTCTGTAAAGTATGTTTAGCAAAAGATGAAAATATTTTACAAAGTTATATTTTTAAAGGCAACTTATAGTTTTACAAATAAATTATATACTCTTGTGTGTTTGATAGGAACGAGTAATTTTAATAGTAAATACATTTTGTGATCATGTTTTGTTATCGCTATCCAAAATAATTAGAGTTGCACTTATGATGCAGTTGGGAAAACTTACACTGGGGGACAGATTTTAAACAGGAATATTGGTAATTTAATTTAAAGGGGCACTCTAGTAATAGTATCTAGTTCACTTTGTTTGACACCAAAGTTGCTTATCTGCCTGTGTGGCATCCCTAAAAAAGGTTTTTGTCAAAATACGTTGCGCTATACATTTCAGCGCTGTACCTTATGAATTCCAAATAGTACTAGATTTACTGCAATTTCTGTCTACAAAGATTTTAAGATTTTTTAAGACTTTAAGAAGGAGAATTTATCTCAGTATTGAAAGGGAGCAAATGTTCTGCAATAAGGTTTCCTGGCTGTTAAACACTGGTGAAAACATTAACGCAGGATTCCTCATTGCTTCCTACACTATATAATGATAGTAGGGGAAAAGCGCCGTTCTGAGCCCTAATTTGCATATTTGCATATTAATTAGGGTAATTAAAACAATGGGTAATTAATTAATTAAGACAATGGGTAATTAATTAAAACAATGGGTAATTAATTAAGACAATGGGTAATTAGCGATTTTGATGAGCTAATTAGGCTAATTAGCAGTTTGATAAGGGTAATTAGCAGTTTGATTGGGGTAATTAACAGTTTGATTAGGGTAATTAACGGTTTGATTAGGGTAATTAATAGTTTGATTAGGGTGATTAGCATTTTGATTGGAGTAATTAGTGATTCTGATTAATTAATTAGGGTAATTAATAGTTTGATTAGGGTAATTAGTGATTATGATTAATTAATTAGGTTAATTAATAGTTTGATTAGATGAATTATCAGCTTAATTTGGGTCGTTCTGAGCCCTAATTTGCATATTTGCATATTAATTAGGGGTAATTAGCGGTTAATTAAGTTAATTAGGGTAATTAGCGATTTTGATGGGCTAATTAGGGTAATTAGCGGCTTGATTGGGGTARTTAGSAGTTTGATAAGGGTMATTAGTAGTTTGATTAGGATAATTAACAGTTTGATTCGGGTAATTAGCGGCTTGATTGGGGTGATTAGTAGTTTGATTGGGGTGATTAGTAGTTTGATTGGAGTAATTAGCAGTTTGATTGGGGTTATTAGCATATTAATTAGGGGTAATTAGCGGTTAATTCGGTTAATTAGCTGTTTAATTAGGGTAATTAGCGATTTTGATGGGCTAATTAGGGTAATTAGCGGCTTGATTGGGGTAATTAGCAGTTTGATAAGGGTAATTAGTAGTTTGATTAGGATAATTAACAGTTTGATTAGGATAATTAACAGTTTGATTCGGGTAATTAGCGGCTTGATTGGGGTAATAAGTAGTTTGATTGGAGTAATTAGCAGTTTAATTGGGGTAATTAGCATATTAATTAGGGGTAATTAGCGGTTAATTCTGTTAATTAGCTGTTTAATTAGGGTAATTAGCGGTTTAATTAGGGTAATTCGCGGATTAATTGATTGATTAGGATAATTAGACGTTGTAATTAGGGCAATTGGAGTTTTGATTAAAGTAATTGGCTGTTTGATTAGGGTAATTAGAGTTTTGATTAGAGTAATTGGCTGTATGATTAGGGTAATTGACGGTTTTTTAATTGATTGATTAGGTTCTAATAAGCGTAATTCGCGATTTTGATTGATTGATTAGTGTGATTCGCGGTTTAATTGATTGATTAGGACAATTAGCAGTTTAATGAGGGTAATAAAAGGTTTAATTACGGTACTTAGCTTATAGCGGTTATAATTGATTAATAACGATAATTAAGGTTTTAATTCGCGGTTTTGATTAATTTATGATTAATGATATGGAGGTAATTAGCGATTTAATTATAATTAGCGATGTGTACTTACACATTTCTTACTATAGCCGTACAACATCAATTCATATATGCCAAGCTTCGAGGCTGGTTTGTATATATAACATCGGACAACCCCACCCCATCGACAAAACCCATAATTTATAGGTATAAATCACCTGTCAAGGAAAGGTAAGGTCCTTTGTTCCCTAATGCACCCTCATTAAATCACCTTTTGTTGTCTAATTTATGGGAGACCCGTTGTAACAAAAGAACATCTGCTCCTTTGTGAGTGTACCTACGTTAAATCGCCTGTCAAGGAAAGATAAGATCCTTTGTTTCCTAATGCATGGCAGACCACCCACATTAAATCTCCCGCAACTAAAGACCACCTGCCCCTTTGTTCTCTAATTTTAATTAGCAGTTTGATTAGGGTAATTAGGGATTTGATTATGGTAATTAGCTGTTTGATTAGAGTTTGATTATGGTTATTCGCGGTTTAGATTAGGGTAATTAGCGGCTTGATTAGCAGTTTGATAAGGTTAATTAACAGTTTAATTTATTAATTATGATAATTATCGGATTAAATTATCATGATTTGCTGTTTTAATTAGGGCGATTCTCGGTTTTAATTGATTGATTAAGTGATCAGCGGTTTTAATTAGTGTGATTGATCAGCATAATTAGCGGTTTTAATCGATTGATTATGATAATTAGGGTGATCCGCGGTTTAATTAGCGTGATTCGTGGTTTTGATAAGGATGATTCGCGGTTTTAATTAGGGTAATAATAGTTAATAGCGATTTTGATTAATTAATAGGGTAATTATGGAGCCCCCAGTTCAACAAAGGACAGACCACCCAATGACAGCCTGCAACAAAATAAGACCCCCCATCGAGCACCCTCGCTTGCAACAAAAGAACATCTGCCTCTTTTAGATAGACCCCCCATTGAGAATCCGCGTTAAATTGCCTGCAACAAAAGAACATCTGCCCTCGACCTTACATTGAGAACCCGCGTTAAATTGGTTGTAACAAAAGAACATATGTGAGACCGACGTTAAATCACCAAGTCCATCATACATCAAATACACAAGCGCAGCACCAACGAACAGAAGAACACCAAACTCCGAATCTGGTTTAAATAATCTTAAGCAAACCCCTACACGTGCAAAGTATTTTTCTACCTGCCCGCAACCCAACGTCAAAACATCTGTCACGGTTCTACCTGTCTTAAAGAAAATACAAGATCTGCCTCCTTGCTCCCTAAAGCATAACAGACCACCCGCAGCAACCCTTTTGAACCCTAACTTGAGGGAGACACCCATTATACTGTTCGTGCGCTATATAGTTCCTATTTTCACTTGGGAGTGATGTAATATCTTGTGCTATAGTTTTTATTTATATAAGCTGTCCCATTTCTGCTATACCGCATGCAACTACTTTATTTTAAATAAAAAACTATCTATTACCGCATTTTGTTAAGATATTGATCAAATTAGCACACTAGTTAAAATTTTACATAATGAGAATTCTTATTATTGTAGCCTTATATCACAAGCTCTCATTTTATTTGATATGGGGAGGAAAAATTTCGTATTTTACTAAGTAGGTACTAGCGCGATCTGAAAAGTTGCAAAATGGAAAAATTTATTCTTGAAGAAAGAGAAATTACATACCCTTATTGCTTTCTTGAACAAAGGAGTCTATCATACACAACCGCACAGTTCAAATCCAACGGGAGAATGCCAAGATTCGAATGAATCTGGTTTAAATAACCTCTATTTTACAGCCTGCATTCGTAAAAATCACAAGTGTCTGAATTCCATCTGCTTCTTTATGGGAGACCATCCGTAGAGAACCCTCGTCAAATCACCTGTCAAGTTACTTACCCTCCCCCCCCCCCTCACACCCTAATCGGCAACCTTTGTTAGATCATGTGTCTAGATTCTACCTGAAACCAAGAAAAGATATATGTCCTTTTTTTATGAGCACGAGCACCCTCTTTAAATCGCATCTCACATTTCTACATACCTGCAACAATAGATAACATCTGTCCTTTTATGGGAGACCTCCCATAGAATACACAAGTTCTTGTTCTGAATGCTTACAACAAAAGATAACATTTATGAGAGACCTCCACATTAAATAAGCCATGATCAATGTTTTTAACCAGCAAAAAGATGCTAAGTCATGGGAGACCGGCTATAAATCAACTTTTATCTTTACCAGACACTCTGATGGATTTTGCACTATTCCCTAGTGTTCTATCATGGTCATCAAAGACAGAAGTGCAATTCTCAGAACCTTTTCTGTGAGCATATTATCCATTCAGTAAAAACATAACCTCATCACACAATAGATAACATATACCTATAGAGAACCCTCGTAATGCTAACAAAATCATATCATCTACCCTCCATTAAACCATCCAACATGTTATTCTTCTACCTGTTTTACAATTTTACATGCTTCCATCTTTGAGACGCCAAAGTTATATCGACCGTGAACAATATTCCTAACCAACGGAAATATGACATATACTTTTAAGTTATGAGAGACCGCCTGCTATTCGATAACCTTAGCAAAGTTATTCTTCTACCTGATTGCAATAAAATATGTATCACTCACCTACCATACGTTATTGTTCTATAGTCTCTGTTTTTTCCCTATTCAACAGTTTTTTTTTAAATTATATATCGTCATATTATCTTACAATAAAAAGATGGAATACCACACATCGAGCATTGATTCGCATTTTTTTTTAACTCCTCAACACCCCAAATCGTAAAAATTATAAGTCTTTTGAGCTCCGGATGTGGTATATGCTATCGGATAGAAGAATCCATATTATACTTCTCGATTAAATGTTTAATAACGCCAATATCCTCAGCGGAATGCTGTGATGAACTCTTGCGATGACAAGGTCACCTTCTTGTATCTTTAAACACCCGAACTCGTAATAATTATAAGCTATTTTGAACTCTACATAATATGATATCGATTATTCGATATTCTGTACCAACGGCTTCAAACACAAACATAACTCTTATGTGATCCATATATGGGAGACAGTCCACTATTCAGCATAAGATGGCTGACCCCGACTATTTAAAGAAAAAACTCATTAATGAGGTTCTTCAAATACTTCAGTTTTATTTTCTTACTATTGGTTAAATTGTCGTGATTTCACGCCTATAGTATTTAAAAATTCGATACAACGCTTTAAGGTAAACTGTTTTTCAAGTATTTAAGTACATTTGCCTATCGAACATTCTGTCTAATAAAAGCCAAGAATATCACATATTTGCAATCACTTAATGATTTCAGAATTTCAGATTGGGAATTAACTCAATTTTTCATTATTGTACTTTACGTATTGGTAGATAAGGTATAATTGCACATGCATATAAAGAACTTTATACCAACATTCGAGTATTACACACATTGATTTACATAAGCTTCACATATGCTCCTTAAGCTTTCAAATAATACCCACAATTCTTAGAAAAAACGATATTATTAAATTAATCTAGCATGGGTGGACTCGGAAATCTGTGTTCGAAGATGTATTCCAAACCCGCCTTAGCGATAAGTTTAACATAAAACATCTCCAATTAGCAATGCTATACTTAAATGTGACAAATTGCATGTATAAAACATCATACTAACACAATCGCGTATACCTGAATCAGAGCAATACGACAGAGCGGATGACTTCCTACCTGCCTTCGATTTTATATTAGACTCAATTTTCATTGTTAAACTTTACATACTGGTAGTTAAGTTATACTTGCTTATTCAGAATTGATAACTTCTAAATACACATGTACATAAGTATTATACATTGATTTCCACCACGACATCTAATAATATCCGCACAATTCTTAGAAAAACAAAAACAACTTAGTTTTTTACGAATTATTAATTAATTTTAGTATGAATTGGCTCAGAAATTTGTGTTCGAAGACGTATTCCAAACCCATCTTAACGATAAGTTTAGCACAAAACGTATCCAAATAGCAATGCTCTAGTTAAATGTAACAAATTATATGTATAAAAACAGCGTGCTAATGCAATTGTGTGCACCTAAATCTGAGCGATATGACAGGGCGGGCGACCCTAAGACGTGACTTTCTACCTGCCTCCGAATTTAAAAGCGTCTACCTGCGTAACCGACCGACCGACCGCATTATGTAGTTACCGACACTCAAAATGCACTAGCCGTCAAATACTCGCTTTAATTCACTTGCAAGAATAACATTTTCCGCAAACATGCTCATCGAACTATTTCAACAAAAAACGGGTCGTCAATTAAACTTATATTGTCTCAGATCAGGTTTTTATACTTAAATACATTGTATCAAAATTATATCTATAAAAAAGCACCATTCAAATACGTATACCTGAGTGATGGACCGATCGGCTGGGTTATGCAGTCCCTGTACACGCATCATACAAAGACCGAACGATCCAAAAATGCCTTCAACAATTATCAATTCGTAATGCATTTAATGTTAAAAAAAGGCAAATCACAATATTTCAGGGCAGTCTGTTTGAATATGAACACCATGCTTTATATTACAAGTACTATAAGCTTACAGAAAAATGAATATATGTCAAAAAAAGGCGAAACACTAAACATATTTTAAGGAGGTCTGTTTGAATATACGTCATGCAAGTACTTTAGGTGTATAGTCAATACATTTTGAATGAAAGGAAGCGAGACTGTTCTTTGAAAGTTAGGATAGCATATTACAAGCACGTATTTTTCAAGTTATACTTACTGTTGTCAATATTAAACACCACACACTTTTTTTTCAAGCTGAAAAATAAGAAATTACACTTAAAAAAATACAAGTGTATATGTTTTTTCTCGGTTTATTCAAGTTATGTTTACATTGCAACTTAATTTCTTTTAAAACGGCGGGGGTAGGTAATAAGTAATATTCTGAACAACACTTGTTGACGATTGATGCTGCATGTAGTGAGGGATTCCTGGATGCTGGACGTGATTGATTGGATCTGAAATAAAAAGAAAAAATTGTATTAGTAATATATATAAGAAGAAAAAAAAAAACTTATTACCTCTATAATATGGCTCAGCCGGGTGTTGCATATAAATATTTGACAATCTCATGGGTCCAATTCTAGAAGTATAAGTTTCAGGAGTTGGAACTGGAAAATAAAATCATTCCTAAGAAATTGGAGGAAAAAAAAAACCAATTGTAACATACCCCATGCATAATGTTCATTGCCATAAACATGCTGCTCAATATGGGTTACAGGTGCATAAGGATTTTCTGAAGATAATTAGAAAAAAAAGGCTGATTAAAAATTTAAACAAAATGATTRATTGTCTCACCAGGATGCAACTGATGTGATGGCTCATCTTCATCGGAAGAATCTTCTATGGCTAATGGAAAAAGAAAAGAAAATTAAGTTTCTCATGAAAAATAATACAGACTGTATGACTTACTGATAACTGATGGCTGCTGTGGTCTATGGTTTACGTCCATATTTTCATTATTGTCGGCCTCGGCATTTTCAAAATCGTCTATAACACATAAAATTAATTTTAGATGCAACTAATGCAAATTACATACTCATTCTTAAAGCCAATGATAGCTCTGATGGGCCAGCAATAGGACTGCCGGGATTTTCGAGAAGTTGATCTAAAAAAATAAAACAATAGAAAATAAGGAAAAAATGTAAGTTGAGTATTACCTGGCGTTGAGCGTCCCCTAATGTCATCAACTAAAGTTATTGGGTGTTCCAGATGCATAGCGGGATTTCCGAATACCCCGGCCGTGAAAAGCACATCGCATATGTTTTCAGCGAACCAATTAAAATTATCAACTTTTACCCTAGCATCCCTGCATACAGGGCATTTAATCCCCCATCCCCTGACTGCTCAAGATCGTTTAAATATTGGACGCATGTTAAGCATACATTATGTCCTAATTGACAACTGACGATTCTTACTGGCGGTTTGAAATGCTGCAGACATACAGGACATTTTAACAGGTCTCCTATCCTAGTGAGCACCGCCAGGAATGTCATAAATCTATGAATTAAAAAGTTATATAATCAACTATGCCGTTCTAGCTTATGTATACTTACATATCATATGCCCTGAGCACATACTCCACAACACTATCGCCGAAATTTTCCATTTTATTATAAAAGAAAGAACAGATGTAGGCACACACACGCAGAATAACACTGTTTATCTCGACTGAGCAACAAAAACAGAATAATGCTAAGCTATGGATTCAGTCTGACTTAAATAACTTCAGACAAACCCTTCCACATTAGATTCTTGTAAAGGGTTTTTTAGAAAGCTAGGAACCCAAAGCCATCTAGGGATGCATTGTTAGTGATATATTACATCCAAAACCTTTGAAATGAACAGTCTCGTTTCCCTTTATTAAAAAAAAAACGCATAGGCTATACATTTAAAATATGTCTATGAAGTACAGTGTTCGGCATTCAAACAGACCGCCCACAAGCTATTTTGTTTTATTCAAAAATGCATGAAGTCGACCTGACTTTCAAAGGGTGGTCTCGTTTTTCCTTTGTATTCAAAAGCGCATTGACCATCCATTTACTGACTGAGATTTTCTATAGAGTCGACTAGACCATCCTAACTTTCAAAGGACAGTCTCGCTTCCTTTCATTCAAAATGTATTGACTATACACCTAAAGTACTTGCATGACGTATATTCAAACAGACCTCCTTTAAAATATGTTTAGTGTTTCGCCTTTTTTTGACATATATTCATTTTTCTGTAAGCTTATAGTACTTGTAATATAAAGCATGGTGTTCATATTCAAACAGACTGCCCTGAAATATTGTGATTTGCCTTTTTTAACATTAAATGCATTACGAATTGATAATTGTTGAAGGCATTTTTGGATCGTTCGGTCTTTGTATGATGCGTGTACAGGGACTGCATAACCCAGCCGATCGGTCCATCACTCAGGTATACGTATTTGAATGGTGCTTTTTTATAGATATAATTTTGATACAATGTATTTAAGTATAAAAACCTGATCTGAGACAATATAAGTTTAATTGACGACCCGTTTTTTGTTGAAATAGTTCGATGAGCATGTTTTGCGGAAAATGTTATTCTTGCAAGTGAATTAAAGCGAGTATTTGACGGCTAGTGCATTTTTGAGTGTCGGTAACTACATAATGCGGTCGGTCGGTCGGTTACGCAGGGTAGACGCTTTTAAATTCGGAGGCAGGTAGAAGTCACGTCTTAGGGTCGCCCGCCCTGTCATATCGCTCAGATTT